>JAMQGT020012016.1:190000-325300 GCA_024447675.2 Pterophyllum scalare
ACTTCATAAAAGAAGGCAGAGTTCAGTACTGATAGGGACCTGTTTGCACAGTGACTCTCTTTGTTCAGTTAAGGGCTGTTTGCATTTCCACTCGGTGTTTCTATCCTAACCAGTGTGTGTGTGTGTTCTTGTTTCTAGGGGCAGGAGTTACACAGACTTCCTGTAAAACCTTTGGGAAAAAAAAAAACTTTGAACTTTCCAGGGCAAAGATTAGTCAACCATTTGGCTATGTCTCTCTCTCTCTCTAAGCAAGGCTTGGGGTTATTTGTTTCATTTAGTCACATAACTTCCTTTAGAGTTTTCTTGTTCTGTTTAAATTTTTAGAACATCACGTTCACCACTCATTTCTGCCCGGCTTCTCCTCTAAATCCTAATGCTTTCCACACTGGAGCCGTTAACCATTGTTCCCTCTTTCCTGACAGCAGCCCTATTACGTAACACAGATTTCCACAAGCCCATATCCCACCTCCCAGAATTTAATGTGGTTGCCATTGCAACTGCATAAACAGAGCAATGTTATGGAGGGGGAAAAATGTGCACTCTGATTATGTTCTGAAAGATCAGTAAAGTCACAAAACAACACAACTCTTATATTCACTGACAGATTTATTTTTCAGAGACGTCACACACACAAATGCACACAGTACATCGAGAATTTCTTCCTCTGATTTGCAGACTTGTTTTGTGAACTTTTATGCAGGGGTTTTCAACATTTTCATTACAGTTTCCTCTCATAAAATAGCTTTCATTAGCGGGGGTATGTGTGTATGATTGTGTGCGTGTGTCCAAGAACAGCTTGTCCTGCCAGCTGCCAGCTCCTAGTTGGAAGTGCGCGTAGTGGTGGTTGTGACTACGGTCTTTGAGCCCCCTGTTAAAAAGAAGAAAAAAATGGTAATGCTGTGCTTCTAGCTTTTATTACAGTAACTCCTGTGTTGTAATGGTGTGATATGTTAAAGAAGATGCTTACCTGTAGCAATTGGTCTAAAATGAGAAAGAGGGAGGAAAAAATAACAGTAAGTAAAGGAGTACGTTGCAAAAAGATGGGTGCATTTTCATATAAAGTGTCTCAAACATCTGTGTACGTGTGCCTACCGGGATTCTTCTGATTCCAGCAGGCTCCTGTATGTTGCAATCTCCTGCTCCAGCCGTGACTTGATGTCCAACAGCATCTTGTACTCCTGGCCCTGTTGCTCGATGCTGGCGCGAACGCTGGCTAGCTCTCCTTCAAGCATGTTGATTTGGTTCTGGAAGCCGGCTAGCATGGAGCTGTAGCGAGCCTCTGTCTCTCCCAATGTGTTCTCCAGGGCCGCTTTCTGTTAGAGTGGGAGGAAAATGTAGCAGACTTAGGGCACACAAATAGTGGCACCTACATGATCTTGTCCATATGTGCAAACAATTTGAATGAAATGCGTCTTTTGTGACAGTTCTGACAAGTTAAAGCAGTAGGTTGTACCCACCAGCCACATCCTGGATTCAACATGTTAGACACAAAGGTATATATGTTTTTGTGCACCACTTTCTCTCCCTTTATGAGAGAATAAAAGGCTAATGTATTTTGAGTGCATACATCTTTTTGTCTCCTCCATTGCTGTGTGCAGTGTGTGATTGTTGCAGGGAGCGTTCGGTAACCAACTCCAGCTGGGCGCATATAATCCTTGGGAGTACAGTTTCTGAGCCATCTAGTTCAGCATTCCTTCAGCTTTCTCCAAACTCTTTTATGTCTCTCAGAATTTGAACAGATGTCTGTGAAATGTTTTCCTGACCACAAGGCTCTCCCTCATTCCTCCACTGCTCTCATCATTCTTATCTCTCTCTCGCCCTTCATTCTTGCAATAAAACCTCCCTTTCTTACTCCTCCCCTCTACTCCACACGCGCTGCAATTTGTTTTTCTATTTCTCCTAGACAAGACAGCAATGTGGGGATTTTGATCATATAAGGCAATAACGGTGAGATGTGAACAGAGGGTTTGGGGGGTTTCGTGTTTTCCTTACCATACTAAGCTGAGACTGCAGCTCAATCTCCAGGCCCTGCAGTGTGCGCCGTAGGTCACTGATCTCTGTCTTGGACGTCTGGATTGACTCTGTGCTGATGGTTATCTCTTTTGTCAGGGTTGACGACTAGAACAGAAAATAAAGGCAAAGTTAGATGATGTGGTAATTACTCATCTTTGTTTCACAGATTATGTTTAATTACAGGGTAGACTGCTGCAGGCCTACACCCAGTCATTTGCATTCTGTGGGATAATGATGACTTTGTTTATGTGAAGATCTTTTTCACCTTGTCATTAAACCAGGCCTCCTGATCGCGACGATGTTTGTCAGTAATTGATTCATACTGTGCACGGATCTCCTCCAGAACTTTGTTCAGGTCTTGCTGAGGTGCCGCATCTACCTCCACGTTGACGTTGCCTGTGAGCTGAGAACGGAGTGCTGCCAGCTCCTGAAAGAAACAAAGGAAAAAAAAGAAGCATTGAGATCTGTTTGAGTGTTTGAATTTCATTGACCTCTATAGGCCTGATGAAACAGGGCCTTGTTTTCATACTAATACTGCATATATAACTGATGGCTTTTAAATTAAATTATTATGATACATATAATTATAGAGGATGCGCAAAAATCACCTCTGCGTGATTCTTCTTGAGGTAAGCCAGCTCATCCTGCAGGCCTTCGATCTGCATCTCCAGGTCAGCCTTCGTCAGGGTGGTCTGGTCGAGCAGGCGGCGTAGGTTGGCAATGTCAGCCTCAACAGACTGGCGCATCATCAGTTCATGCTCAAATCTAATTATTTTGGAGAGTAGAGAACACTGATATGAGACAACTGCCACTCTTAAGCCATCGTGTTTGATCTTACCAGGATAGTGGGTTCACAAATGTATGACAGTTCTTGCTTACTTGGTTTTGAAGTCATCAGCAGCCAGTTTGGAGTTGTCAATCTGGAGCAGGATGTTGGCATTTTCCATGGTTGCAGCATGGATCTTAAAAGAAGAACAACATTGGGAGTTAGTTTCAGTCACATACATCACTGTGCATTTAGTAGCGTAGGCTGCATTTGATTTTGATCTGTTGCCAGACTTGCATGCTTATATTATCTGTTAGCATGGAGTGCTTCTGTGCTGCATCACCCTTTAAAGTACTGCAGCTACATTTGAATAGACAGCACTAAACCAAATGGCCACACAACATATCATTCAGTATGACAACCTTTTCTTGTTTAATTTCAGGTTTTACACCAAGCATTCAGCAGCACAACAGATTATGCAATCTCTCATTATAACTATCATGTTTTTACACTTTTAAAACTCTCCCCTGCTAACATTTACAGTGCAGCAAATATTTAACTTGTCTGGTGTTTAAGCAGTAGAGGCTGGTGTACACATTACCTTGTCCCTCAGGTTGTTGATGATGTCCCAGTATTTGCTGTAGTCCCTCTCAGCTGCAGGCCCTTTTTGCTCATAGTACTCTCTGATCTGCTTCTCCAGTTTGGCATTGGCTGCCTCCAGAGAACGGACCTTCTCCAGGTAGGAGGCCAGACGGTTATTCAGATTCTGCATGGTGGCCTTCTCATTCAGGTTTGCTGTGCCATGGTCCAGGGCGCTGGACAGGTCAAAGCCACCGCCGCCGCCGCCCATCCCCAGGCCCATTCCCAGGCCCATGCCACCCATCCCCATGTTGCTGGAAGAGGTCACAAAACGGTGGGTAGAAGCGATGCGGGTTGCTGGTGAGTAACTCGACACACTGTGAGCCTTCTGGGGAGCAGCACTTGATGTGTAGCTGCGGGTTGTTCTGACAATAGAACCAGAGCCATACATGTTGACTTTCTGCTGGTCAGGAGATGACACTAAGAGAGGAAGGAGTGTTACACAGCTGTAGACTGCGGCAGGACTCTGGGGTTTGATGGAGGGAGACAGTCTGTTGATATAGTGCTGATGTGGGGCGGGCCTAGCTAGGAGGAGGGAGGTGTAGAACTGGGCTGGGAGTTTTCTTTTACAGCTTTACAGCGACATTTGTTTTCTGTTAAAGACCAGGATTTGGTTTCTGTGCACTCCTCTGAGGGAACTGTTATGGAATGGTGTGTGTGTGTGTGTGTGTGTGTGTGTGTGTGTGTGTGTGTGTGTGTGTGTGTGTGTTTCATTTAGACGAGCAAGTTGCAAAGAAAATCTTCCATCGGTGTCATTCACTGTAAATTATGTTAAACATCAAGCTGCAGAAGATTTAATTCAAATAAAGCATTTAATCTCAGACTTTTTACTGATAAGCAGTATGATTAATCTCCTGTTTGCAAAAGTCTTTGCTGAAGCATAATACATTCTTTTACACTGAAAAGTTCTTTCTAGGCAAAAGAGAATAGCAAATGATTGGATACCTTTTAATTTATAACCTTTCTTCTTCAATGACATGTTCATTTCTGGCTGTGATGGCAGTCAGATAAAGAGCAAGTAATATATGTATGGTCTCCTGGGTGCCGGCTGCATTCAAACTTTCCAGCCTTGACCCACTAACTGACATTGTTTTCCATATTTTCAGTCCTGAGAATTCATCAGCACCCCATTGTTCATTATTATCACACACAACATCCCCCTTCAGTCTTGTATCCTGTGTGTGTGTGTGTGTGTGTGTGTGTGTGTGTGCGTGCGTGCGTGCGTGCGTGCGAGTGTGTGTGTGTGTTCTTTTTGTTGGTTTTGGACTGTGTCACAGGCTGTGTGAGTGATGAGGCAAAGTGCCTCAAGAGATTGTGCAGGCAGCTTATGTGTTAATATATGAGTTAATGTGTGGGTGGATCAGTGTGCACACATGTGTGTTTCTGTGTGTGTTGTTCTTATCTCAGTGTTGGGGCTCTGGCCAGTTTCTGTTCTCTAGCATCTGGTGTCAGCTGGGGGAGGTGAAAGAGGCACAGGGAGTGAGTTCACAGTCAGAGGGAGAAGTGAATCATGCTTCTTTTGTACTTTGTTTAAGGAGCAGGATTTGGTCACTCTATACTTAACTGGGTTACATAATCTACCTACAAATTACAGATACTTGTGGATAAAGTTTTTTTTTTTCTGGACTGAAACTGTACCATTAGAAGCTCTTAAAGCAAACTAGAACTCACAATTTATTTAGCATTACTATTCCTTTCACTAATGGAAAGCACACTAAATGAATACGACACTTGTTTTAGTTTTAGATTAAGACGTTCTGCAGGGGTTTAGGACAAATTAAAAGTCATATTGGGATATTTACAGTTAGAAGAGTGCAGCAAATGTCACCTTCATGCCTATGCTCTAAATATGAAGCAAAAAGTGCTAATGCCTGCAAGACAAGGGTCACATGAAAAGCATAGGCAACCAAGCTAGCACTCCCACTTGCATGGAATCTTGAAAAAAACTCATTTGAAATTTTACAAACATGGGAGTGAAAAATACATAGTAATAAATTCAACTACTGACTTTTATAAAGATTTAATGGTGGGCCACAGAGCTGGAAAGCTGCCAGGTAACCAGCAGTAACTTTAGATAGTCAAAGTCAAACAACTAGCTTTATATTTAGTGTGCACATATGTAAGAAACAGTAATGATCTTTGTAGAAAGTGCACATTTCGACCTGCAACGTGCTTTATGTTTTAGGTTTTAAGTCTGAACCCATGCACACACATTAACAGATCGCCACACCCAGTCTTACAACTGTGCATGTCTGTGCATATCCCACAAAGAATACCCTAAACATCAATGACATACATAAGGTTTTGCCCCCACTCCAAATCACGTTTGCACTTAGATTAAAACATTCCTCCTCTATGATGCTTTTTTTTTTTTGGTTGTTTGTTTTTTGACCATTCAGAGTCCAGAAGAAAGATTGTTCTCTCGGAGCCTTTGTGCGAAGGGTGGGGTCCAGCACACACATCCAGACACACTCGACATTCAAAGGTGTGGTTACACTTAACGTCAGTGTTAAAATTGCGACAGCTTTTGTTCCCTGGCTCTCTCCATCAGTGCCCTGTGTAGGTCTGAATAAAGCCGTTAGACTCATGAGCATGAACCTGTAATGTGTATGTACCAATAAGATTGATGAAAGAAGCAACATTTTATATTTCATTCCTGAAAACAGTTTAAGGTTAGTGTTTCAACTTTTGCAAAATCAGCTCCTTTCCTTATCAGTGCTGCCTGTCTGTTTTGCCAACACACATTTTAAGGAAGTCTTTTGTAGTTTGTGGAGCTGAAACAAGTTGATTTTTTTTTTTTAAGAGTTAAAGATTATAAGTGTACAGTATGTGGGTTACAGGGTTCTCTTGACTTGAGTGGAGATAAAGACATGTCTAGTCTATTTGTACAGCCCTTAATCACCTTTAATATGTATAGTTTCAGCGGGCGTGTCAGCGCCCACATTATGAAAACAGTGAATGAATTGATGAATCGTCTGAACTAAGATCCTCACAGTGAGCATGTAAAAACTCCAACCGAGAGCTCAAAGGGACAAAATGCACTAAACCCTGGGGGAGCCGGTGTTGGGTTTCTCATGAGTTCTGATCCTGTACACACAACATGCTGTCTAAAAAATAACAGAAACCCCTTTTTAAAACTGAGGCTTCCTGGCATTGTAACTGATAAAGCGTGAATCATACTTGGCACAGGTGCTGAGAAAGAAGCAGGTACAGGCAGATGACTCGCCAAGACAGATGAATACACATTAGAAACGTGTTAAAGCAAAGTGGTTGACTTCATGTCTGACTTGGGTTGGTCAGTCTAGGCGGGTGTTTTCACTAAAACCACCAATATGACTCATGCATTCACGGCAGGCTATAATCTCCGTTACAGCCACTTTTACAGCCACTTTTTCTCTGGACATTCATTTTGGATTTAAGTGTCAGTGTAACCATTTTCAGTCAGAGTGTAACAGTGAATGAGATGAATCCGTCTTCACACCTGAGCTTCAGCCCCAGATCGATGAGCTTTTTGTTATCAAGCTCAGGGCGACTGAGAACAAAGTCTATG
The DNA here is from genome assembly GCA_024447675.2 of Pterophyllum scalare. Classification (NCBI taxonomy): domain Eukaryota; kingdom Metazoa; phylum Chordata; class Actinopteri; order Cichliformes; family Cichlidae; genus Pterophyllum; species Pterophyllum scalare. The sequence goes on from JAMQGT020012016.1 coordinate 196,969, forward strand.
ATGCTGAATATTTACTCAAAACAAAGAGAAACAGGAGTCCTCAACAGGAGAAACACATGTGGCTTAATGGATAAAGCTGAATCAATAAAATCCTCTAAATTGCTTTCTCTACCTTTGCTGCAGTCTTAAGGTTTCTGAGTTTGTCCTTGAAGAACCTTTTACTGAGTAATTTACTGTCTGACTCAGTAAAAATAGTACTCCACCCTGTCCCACTTCAAATGCCTGACACAAATAGGCCGCTTAACAAGAAGGCAAAATGCAGATACGATCGGCTGATAAAGCGACCTTCTTGAACCTGCAATCTGTTTAGATAATGCATTGATTTTTCTCTGACAGTGCAGCTTTTCCTCTGTGTTCCTCACGTCATGTTGTTAGATTATGTAAAATTCAATGCAGTGTGTTGCCGGCAGAGAATGGGGACATAATTTTTGGATTTTTCACTGTATTCCGCAACTGTGTGTTGCACGTCCTTGAGAGTGTGATGATAGTGTTTGTCTGACCTGTTCATTTCATTTGTCTGAATGATCATCAGTTTAATGGTTGTCTTACTGCCTTTCATTAATTTCCCACAGTTGCAGTTCTTTGTAATAATATAAATTGACTGAATATAAAATTGCACTTATTTTTCTTATATCATCTCAGACTGTTGAGTATTTTCTATGTAAAACAATGAAATAATAGTACGGGCTGTATGTGGCTCATGAACAAAAATGCCTTCAACACCTGTGTTATGAGCTCATGCTTCTTAAATAAATCGTAAATAATGACTGCACTGTGTGCATGCAGACTTGCAGGTAACAGTGATGGTGGAACAGTCAAGTATTGCATTCATTGTGTTCAATTTCCTTTCATCAGCTGTAAATAACAGAGATGATTTCTATTCAGTGTAAAAACAAAAGGAGTCACAACCTGAGGACATGAAAGGAAGTCCACTGTTCTCCTCAAAGTTACCATAGACTCAAAACATCAAAATATTCCACTATTTGGAGGACTGTTTGTAGCAACGCAACTACAAGGATGGCAGTGCATGCGTCACTACTCACACCTGAATCTTATCTATTGTTTTCTGCAGTGTCCTAGATGGTTTGGATTCCTGCATCTAAGTGTAGAGAGCCAGTGTCCTCGCCATCGGTTTCATTGTGCAATGGGAATCAGAGTTAGCTGGGGTTCCCATATCTTTCACAATCAGGTCACTTCCTTTAATAATAGTTGGCACATTATCTCATGTCATATCAAGATGTCATATGAGTGTTGCTTTATTCTTTCTTTTAGCCTCTTGAAGTCTGTTGCGCAGTGGTTTCAGTGGTTGAGGAAACAGTTTAGTCGTTGCCTTGTTATTTTGAGATTGCACCAAATCAAACTGATTAAGTCACTGTCATATTCTAGCACGCTGTGTATGATACCTGCACAACATTAATAACATTATAATAACATAATAGTGGTACATTATACTGCTGAATTTGAGCTCAGCGTTCTAAAGGAAATGTATGTGTTTGATTTCCCCAAAACATTTTAAAAAACAGCATCGCAGAAAAAGTCATCAGTATTTGAATGTTAAGTTCAAGCGATGGAATGACACGTGTGCTTGAGCAAGTTACAGCATGAAGCTTCAAAAATGCCTGGGTCATGTGGACTGCTGAACTCACTTATACCTGTCTTAACAAAATGTTCACTTGTGCAATATTTTTGATTTGCAAGCAAAACCAATCAGATTCAGCTGTAACTTGTGATTTGTGATAATTAGCAGGTATGCTAACAGATTAAAGACTTTGTATAGAAAGTTAAGTCATCTGCTGGTGTGTGAAGTTTCAGTTTAATGATGATGATGATGATGATGATGATACTTTATTAATCCCACAGTGGAGAAATTACAGTTACAGTTAACAGATTATCAGTTAATCCCTTGAGTTTAACAGATTTAGAAGAGAGGGGAGTGTGATAAGTTATCAGCTAACTTGCGCTGTTGGCAAAATGCTGAAATCTGTATGGGTGAATCTATTGGAAGTACTATACTGTACTATATGCTCCAGTTATACTCACCTACAGAATATTAGTGCAAACTATCACAGAGAAAGCCATATTATTTGCAGAATTATTTTTGGAGCATTTGGCTCATGTTTGCTCATACTTGAAAGTAGAGCGTGCCCATCAGAGAAACATTTTTGGCATTTAATCATTGGATTCATTGTACAGCTAGAGGTTGTTTTGTAAACATGGAAAAACACAATGAACAGTACCATGCATTATTATAATCTTACCGTGTTGACACTTGCATTTAGCTCTGTCACACTAAAGTGGGGTGAGAAAAAAAAGTTTAAAAATAAAAGTAAAGCCGTAATTAAGTGATGGTCTCTGTTTTTACCCCTGGGGTGCTATCTTTTTCTCAGTCATTTTCAGGGAATACAAACTTTAAAAATGCACTGTACTTGTGCAGGAAGTACTGTGCAGCCATGTTGCACCACATTGTGTAAATATTAGCTGAGCAGTTAATGTTGACTGGCCTCTCTCCTCATATGTTTTTCTGGGTTTAGCCTCTGTCAGTGAGTTCCCAAGTTACATGAATTAAACGTAAATAAAAATTTCATGTCCAATTTCCAGCTACTCCATCTATGTCTTGCTCACAAAGACACAGTGCACACACAGTAGGGAGTGTATCCCTGTACAGAGAAAGTATGAATCACAGATGTGAGTCAGTATGGAGCAACACAATCCTTAGAGCCTCTAAATGTGCCACACCCCTCCACAGAGATTATTACGTCCTGCTCAAATATCTAGCCTGCACCGCGCAATCGCCTCCTAGCGTGCAGTATTTCTGCCAAAAGTTCTTGGTCGAATTACTGACTGAACATTGCGCTGACAGGAGTGTGAGTGTAGCAACCTGTATGCATATGTGCATGCTGGAGTTTGTATGTTTATTTTGTGTTTCTGAAGACAAAGAGAAATATTCACCCTGTCATCATAAAGTCAAACATTGGCTGTGCAGACTCAATCATATCCATTCATCTAGAGTTGCTTGAGTAAACTTAAATCTGTTGACCCACCATGAATCATTCCAACAGTGAAGCTAATGTGTAATAAGTTAAAGGAGAGCTTCTTCTCTTCTAAAAGTTTTGGGGCTTTTAAAAAAATTTTTTTTTTTTACAACTTCTGCATTCCACTTCATTTCCTCATTGTTTGGCAAGTGCAGCTGATTTATTAAACCTAATGCTGCCTTCTGAGGAAAATGGCAAACAACTTGCATCAGCTTTCATGCTTGTTCTGTTGTCTATGCTGCAAAGATCTCATTTTAAATATGTAAAGAAACTCCTAGTAGAATTTATAAAAATGTTAGAGAAAGAGACAATAGGTTAAGGTCCTCATGGGCTGACGTACTCTCTACAAATGCCAAAGAGCAAAGAGCCACACCCTTCCTGTAAAACACAGTTTTAAGCCACGCAGGTGAGATTCCCAGTTGACGTGCACCATCTAGTGGCATCACTTCAAAACCTGCTCACTGTCTACGTTAAGCATGTTTTCACTGAATCACCCTGCCACACCCAATGGAGGCATAAATGTTGTGTAAAGTGAGAGCAGCTGGTATACCAAGCTTAATTTTCCGTAAGAGAATTCATAATCCTCTTTCTGTATTATTTAGGCATCTATTAGATTCTAATGGTTGGTGATAAAAGGAAATGGATGCTGTAAAAATATCAATTTAATGTATGATCTTGCAGACGTGTTAAAATACAGCAAAGCCAGGCACACAACCTTGTTCTTCCTGTCCCTGAGATACACGCTGACACATTCAAAGTGTGTAGCTTTTCAGTACACACTAATTCACATGAGTAGCCAACATGTAATGACAGCCACAGAATATCTGAGGGGAGCTGAAGTTGTGTGGTGAGCAAGAAAAAAAAGACACACAATGCAGGTCTTGTTCTTTTTAGCAGGTCAAATTGGTTTCCGTTTTGATCTGTCTGCCTTCTTGTTGGAACAGTAAAATAAGTGGGTGTGGAGAGCTGATGGAAGGTGGTGAGCCCATGCTTGGTCCGGATTGGTCTGAAGTTGAATCTTGTAAATTCTTTCTTGCCCACCCCTTTGAACACTGAATGGTAATTTTAACCGCACAACTGACCTAGAATAATTTAGTTCCACTTACTTATGGGAGAATTTCCCTTGTTCTATTTATTAGAAGTTGTTGTGAAAATGTGACTAGACATAAGTGCTATTTGCTTTAATAGAACGTCCACTGTTATCTCAGATTCGGGATCAGTGGGATTTGAACTGTTAACATTGTGAATGGCACTGTCATTTACTCTTCCTGATATGCATTAAATTTACCCTTGGTGATCAGCTGCAGCTACCATGCTCATAAACTACAGTGCTAATATCCAGTGTCTGTATACAGTCTTATATCATGTATATTTCCCAGTTAATCAACTTTTTTAAATTGTATTTTTATTTATTTTGGCCAATTTATACTGAAAGTCTGTGTGCTTTGACTCAACATCATCTCAGATATTTTGGATTCTAACCCCTTGAGTTCCTTGGATTTCATCTGATTCAATTCACCCTCATTCCAGCTCAGTTACAGTACAGACAACATGTTTCTACATAAAACTTACACTGTTCAAGTCTGAATACACTGATATAGCCTTTCCTGCATGCAAGCATGCCTTGATTTGCAAGTCATAAGTAGAACCTGTAGGAACACCAAAAAGTGTTGGTGGGGAATTGCAACATTTTTTTTTTTTTATCTCAAGCAAAAGAAAAGATCTTTCAATAGTCACCTGTGGAAAATTTTTGAAATGGTTATGCTAATGTGGGAAAGTTATTCTTCAAGCCAATCATGGCTATCAGGTTGCTGCTTCACTGAATGGCTGTTAAGCTTCCAGTGCTTTGGGGAAAGCAGTCTGACTTCCCAAAACTGACTGTATTACTCAAAATCAGTCAAAATGAACAAAACAAACATGATACATAAAAAGTTCTGTAGTGAAATAGATGAAATGAGATGATATAAATATAAAACCAGATTCAGACCTGACTGATATACAGTAATGTGAGAAAGGTATACTCGTGTGTACCCTCACTGTTTGTACGTTTATAGTACAGTTATTTGCTGCTTGTATACAAACCGTGCACACAGTCATGTGAACTGTTTTCACAGGGCTCTATGTAATCCTGTGATTCAAGAGCTATAATCCAACAGCTTGCAGAATATTTAGCAGCAAAAACTTGAGGAAATCGTTTTCTGTATGACTTTATCAGCCTTTTGGCCCACTCTTCTTTAGAATTTGCTTTAGTTCATTGAGGTTTGCGGGCATTCGTTTATGCACAACTTTTAAAGTCCAGCCACAGCATCTCAAGCCAGCTGGGGTCTGGACTTCGCATGGGCCATTGCAGCACCTTGATTCTTTGCTTTTTCAGCCATTCTGTTGTTTTGCTGCTGTGCTTCAGATCATTGTCCTGTTGCATGACCCAATTTTGGCCAAGCTTTAGCCGTTGGACAGATGACCTCACATTTGAGTCTAAAATACTTTGGCATACAGAGGTATCTACGGTCAATTCCATGACTACAAGGTGCCCAAGTTATGCAAAATGATCCCAAATCATCACCCCTTTACCACCGTGCTTGACAGTTGGTATGAGGCGTTTGTGCTGATATGCTGTTTGTTTTTTTGCCAAACATGGCATGGTGCATTATATGCAGCATCTCTATTTTGTCCCCTCTGTCCAAAAGTCATGCTGCCATTTTCTTTTTAGAAGAAGAAGGTTGTAGAGTCTCAAATTTACGCGCGGGTTTCTCTGAGCATTGCACAATCTGACCTTGGGGTGAATTTGCCACAATCATGGAAAGATTGTAGCATTGCATTAACACACACCTGAATAATCCAGATCAGCAATCTACTTTTTTAGAGGTTGTCACACTTGCTGATGATGAATTATTCAAGTGAATTAGCAGCACATGGCTGCTGCTTACCCTTTGAATGCCTATAGAAAGAGTAAAGGTCTACTTAATTTTTCACAGCGGTCCTGTGACGAATTTCAGTTTCACATGGCTACAAATTTACATGGAACCTAGACACTATTGTGTATATTAATTGCAATCTATTTTTCCAATAGCAGACATTTTTGCCATGTCATAGCTGGGAAACCACATGTGCACCCAAAAGCCATAAATAATGATGATGTGAAAATTGTTCTTGCAATCTATGCGATTACACACACACACAGTCTAAATTTTGACCATTAAGTCAAGTGCCTAAAACAGGAATCCCCTCATGAGTAATTGTATTATTTATTTGCAAAAACAAAAAGTGTCATGTACATAACAGACTCTCATTCTTCAGATGTAAATCAAGCATCACTCATCCCATTTTCAGGCCTCACCCAGCTTATCACTGTGACTGCTGAGTGATAACCATAAACCAGTAAAACCGAGCAGATTTTTGTGCTAGCTGGTTAGTTAACATCTGACATTTGCAAGTTGTTTACAGAGACCGGTCTGCAAACTAATTCGATGTGAACTTGTTTAAATGGTGACTGACCTCAGTAGAACTTTTACTTTATCAATAACCGACCAGATTTGTTGCACACCCCAAAAATATTCAGAATAATCTAATGTTGTTTTAATTAGATATCTGCACAAATACTATCAGACAATCAGGTGAAAGCTCAAATGAATCAAAGATGAATACACTGAGATAAGACTTCTGTTTGATCACAGCCCAACCTCCAAAAAAGTTGTGTTCATGAGCTACTTATAGTAAATATATTTTTGAAAAATGCCATAGACATGCCAGTTAAGACAGGTGTGTGTGTTTTAGTGGCTAACTCTATAGACCCATGTGTCTTACTAGATGCCCCATCAGCAAGTTAACATGCTCACAATGACAATGGTGACAAGATAATGTTTAGCAGGTGTGATGTTTACCATGTTCAGACTCTTAGCTTAGCATGTTCACTTAGTAAAATGCTTGTTTAGTTAGCATCATCATCATATGCCACACTGCCACACTGCTGACTGAGCTGCCAGGACACTCTGAGAGATTTTAAATTTTCCTGTGGTTAAATAAATGTGGAATTGACTAATTAGCACTCATGGGAATGCCAAATTGCTAAAATTTTCTTTCCTTTGTGTAGTTTCTTGTATGTCCTCTTGTCTGTGTGAACACTTAAAAATATCATAAATACATTCATTAATCAAATTACACTGATTAAGTCTTAATTAATGCAATCTTTAGTGTATTGCCTACAATTTAATATGACAAAAATAGCTTCAGCTGACTTTGCCGTTGAGTCTTCAGCCGTAAGTTTCACACAGGTGAAATTATCACATGTATGTGTTATTTTTGTCACTGCTATGAGTAATTAGTGACTATTTTACAAGATAGCCACCCACAGCAGTTTCTTCCATAAGACTGAACAATATTAAACTGCCACTATCTCCTATATGTTCTCTGTAATATTGTTTAACAAACTGCAGTTTATATTTTTCTAGATTTCTAAGCAATGAAAAAAATGGGGGGGGGGGTTGCAGTAACAGCCCACTAAAAGCATTATTGTCAGAGGAAGAAATATTCAAAGTAATTGTTGTCTTTTCACTGAGAAACGGCAGAATGTGGAATCACAGGTTGGACCTGAAAAGAGGTGAATGAACCCCTACCCACTGGTCACCACACCCAAGGTGATGGAGAGATTGCATAGAGGAGTGAGGGGGATGATCTGTCAGCTGCATTCTTACCTTTCAGCACACACAAGGCCCATCCCACTTTGGCATCTATATAACCAAGAAGACCAAAGTGACTCTCTCAGCTGCAGATCAACGCCAGTTATCCTACCTGGTTCAGATCCAGACCCTTCAATATGTCTTTGAGCAACAGAAGCTTCAGGCAGAACACCATGAGTGTGTACGGTGGAGCAGGAGGTAATGGCACCCGTATCTCCTCATCCCAGAAGAGCTATGCAACACCAAGCTTGAACCTTGCTGATGATCTTGACCTCCATGTTGGGGCCAACGAGAAGGCCACCATGCAGAACCTGAATAACCGTCTGGCTGCCTACCTGGAGAAGGTGCACACCCTGGAGAAGGAGAACGAACGCCTGGAGAAGCTGGATCAAAGAGTGGTACCAGAGCAGAACCGTGGTCTCCTTTGACCACTCTGCTTACTTCGCCACCATTGAGGATCTGAAGGAAAAGGTAAGAGGCAAGAGCCAGATAGGGGTGTGTATGACTGTTTTCTGCTGCCTTCATTTTCATATCTTTCTGATGTCAATGTTCACTGCGACTGTGGCGAGAGGGGTTGATATCTGTTGGTATGTGGGGGCAGCACAACTTGAGTTTGAGAACTCATTCATCATTGTTGAAGACTAAGACTCTAGCCTTTGAGGAAGGGCAGCTGTAGTTTGTACACTCACTCCAACTGTCAGCACATCCTGCTGATGGTTTTGAATGTCACAGTGTTAATTACACAAAGGTACAGCACAGATGTAGAGTTGAGCTTGTCTGATCTGTTTTCTGCTCGAACTGTGAACATGCATTTCTAATGCAATCATTGGTTCAAAAACATTTTTTTTTCAGATATTGTTATCTGAAATATGAGCTTGATTGTTTTCTAACTTGTTCCCATGTGTACTTTTTTTCTCCCTCTAGATTTGTGTTGCCTCCAAACTCAATGCCAGGACTATCCTGGACACTGACAATGCAAAACTGGCTGCTGATGATTTTAAAGTGAAGTGAGTGTGCCCTCTGTGTGTCTCCAAACCTTGCCACATTCAAATGTGTCTTACTGACAACTCCTCATCCTGGAATCACTCTGACTTGTCCATCTGTCATCCGGTGTGAAACTCACTCAGGTATGAGAACGAGGTGGCCGTGAGAATGACTGTGGAGGCCGACATTGCTGGAATGAAGAGGTTAATGGATGAGCTCAACCTATTCAGGATGGATCTGGAGGGTCAGTATGAGTCCATGAGGGATGAGCTTATTGTGCTTCAGAAGAACCACGAAGAGGTGAGTTTAAAGAAAGCGCAAGCATATCAATTCACATCTGTCTCCACATTGCTACACAGAGGCCAACACCTGTGTATGCACATAACCTCAGAATATTTTACCATACTAACAGCATTCAACACCCTCCATCTCTTTTGTATCATCTATTCTCTGTAGGTCTAAGCCATCATGATTTTTCATTGAAATCTATTGTGGCCTAAGCTGTTCATAATTCACGCTCATGACCTCTGCTTTACCCCTGATAATACAGAGGAAATGCTGTGTTAGGTTAATGCTTTTATAAACAGCTCTGCCACCGTCTCCTTTCCCCTATGCTGCCCCTCTTCTCTCTGCACACTTCCATGTATTCTTCTCTTTCTCCATTACCTCACTGCTTCTGTTTGTTCAACACCCGCACCCACCACACAAGCAAACATGCATGCAGATCAAAGAGTCCAGAACACGCATGATTATAATATAACAGGTAGATTATTTTGAGCCTTTGTGAACTGAAATATTGCCCTTTGAACCCTGCAGGAGTTGGCTCTGCTGAGAGCTCAGATGGGTGGCCAGGTTAATGTAGCCGTCGACGCTTCGCCCTCTCTAGATCTGAACGAGGCCATGGCAGAGATCAGGCAACACTACGAGGGCGTGATCGCCAACAACCGCAAGGAGCTCGAGTTGTGGTATCAAAGCAAGGTGAGAAGTGATGTTGTTATTATTATTAATTTCCTTTAAGTGACTTTTGAGGAGTAAAACTGGAGTAACACATATTGTGATGCTGTATTTCAGATTACAGCAGCGGAGCAGGAAGTGCACACACAAACTGAGATTCTGGTCACAACACAGAGAGATCTGAAAGAGCTGAAGAACATTCTCCAGAGGCTTGAGATCGAAGTGCAGTCCCATTTGAGCATGGTAATGCACATCAGTTTAATATCACTGGAATTTATGCTGTTTTTCTTATAATTCAAGCTGTTAACAAAGATTGAGATTGCTCTGATATCTGGTAATGACATGGGTTTTAATTTATCAAGAAATGAACTCTTAGGTCATTCATCTAAGATTAAATTACAATCTCTAGTCACATTTTAGTTAAGTGACCTCTCTATTGACTATGTGAAGAAATGTGCTGTATTGTCACTACTAGATGTTGTGTAATGTTAGATTTATAATATGAGTTTAATATTGTAAAATAACTTTTCTTAGCTATAACATAGTAGTTTTTCATCCTAACCAAACAATTAGTGAAAATAAAGGTGAATAGCAACCAGGGTAATAGCAAGTCCCAGCAGAAAACCATGGTGTCCTAGTCACAGTTGGTAAACTCCTCCACTCCTTCCCAAGTTCTGGTTGCTGACTATTCAGTTAACAACTTTCTCCTGCAACCCAAACAGAAAGCATCTCTGGAGGGGACTCTGAGAGAGACTCAGGAACGCTATGCCACACAGCTGGCAAACCTCCAGAATATGGTCACAAGCCTGGAGGCTCAGCTGTCAAAGATCCACAAGAATATCACCTACAGCAAGCAGGAGTATGAAATGTTGCTGGATCTCAAGATCAGGCTGGAACTGGAGATTGCAGAGTACAGGAGACTGCTGGATGGGGAGGATGAAAGGTGAGACCCAGTGACGAGAAGAGGCGATGAAGAAAAAATATAGAAGATATGATGAGGCAATAATGAGTCAAAGGAGGGAAGGTTAGAGACAGAGCAAAAAATAAATACCACAGGGGTCACCAGTGACCCTGACCCCTGTGGTAGTAGTTGAACTTGTTTACAATGTAGAATGAGCCAAACTAATGATTTCTTCTCCTCCCCCCATCCCCACACACCCTCTACAGCAGATCAAAACATGGTAAGCAAGCCTTTTTCATATCATTCACTTTCACTCAATCAGTTATAGTTTTAATAAATGTCTTGATAATTTCTCATGATTACTTTTCCTTTTCTTCTCTTCAGTGGTCACAAAGGTCATCACAGTGGTGGAGACAGTTGTGGATGGAAAGGTGGTGGAGAGCAGCAAGAATGTGGATGTGGAAACTGAGTGACGAATTGGAAGCATTCACAACAAATGAACAATAAAGATCATGCAGTTGAATAGAAGTTTCATGTGTTGTGTTTACATAAATGTAAGATGAACAGATTGTTACTTTTTCACCTCTACTGTCAGTCAATATGTTTTGATTACAGTGCAAATTTTAGTAAAAATCTGTGTTTTCTATGAAAATTTGACATAAATTGTCAATTACGCAGCTTTAAGGTGAATTTATGCCTTTTCTAGATTATGGTTTTTGTTTTATGGTACATTTAGTTCAATCTCCAACAAGACATCATCATAACAAACAAGCTACAAGCTACAAGCTAAAACAGGTATATACGAGTCACACGTTAGTTACAATATTTGAGTTAAACTAGTGTTTCGTTTTGGATAAAATATTTAGCTGGTAAAGACCAAGAGCTAATACAAAAGTGTCAAAAACTGCCGTTTCTGGAGTAGCCTCATGAGGCTAATTTCCCCTTACACAACTAAAAGGGGATTTTTAAAAAAAATTTTCTTTTAGGAAGACATGCTTTGAGGCTCTGACTGACAGCTGGATGCTGAGATGTGGCTGTATCTGCTAGCACTCTGTTAGGCTTTACCTCTGCCAGTTTGAGTCAGTCAAAGTCATGTTTGTGGTATTAGTGTCGTCTGAAGTATTTTAATGAAATTCCATCTATTTTCTTAACTTCTTCTCCGAGGGGGTTGGGGGTGGGAGGGTTCAAGGTGGACAGGTCAATCATAGGGCTAAGAGAGTGAGACAGACAACCATTAACACTCACATTCACACCTACAGCCAGTTTAGAATCACCAGTTAAGCTACCAGGCATGTCTTCAGACTGGGAGAAAGCTGGAGTACCTATTCAAGCAGAAATGGATACTTACTAACAGTTTACTAACCAAGCTTGCTAGCGTTAGCTGATCATCCAAATATAAAACCAAAAAAAGCAAGATGTTGATATCCACAATTCTCAAATTAAGGCTTTTAAACAGGGGTTCACGAATCAGATGGTAATGCCATTGCGGCCACATGTAACTTCTTCTATTGTATGTTGAAGACCAAGATAAAACGTTTACATGATGTGACCACCACTAAGTCTAAAAATCATTTAATATTCATTGACCCTTGGTTAACCTCCACCCAAAATACACCAAATTCAGTCAGTAACAGCTCAAAAACTATAAGCTGAACAACCATTATAATAATAAGTCTTTCCTGAAGGCAAGTACAGAGGGAAAAATAACAAGCTCTCATAACAGTCTCTTAACAATGAGTCGGTAAACAGCTGCTGAACCTGTTCTAAAGAAAATCTCAACTCCACCTCTACCAAGCTTGATTATAGACTCAGAAGCAAAATTGCATATTTTAATAATAGGTACTGACTGGTCCAGGTACAGGAAGCACCATGATGGAATGGGTTAATGATTGGTTTACAGTAAAGGGATTCAATGATAATGATAATGTTGTTTCTTCTGGCTGCATGGGCATTGTTTGCTTACACGCTTTAACAACCGTGTCTCTTCAGAATTCACCTTCCCATGGATGCACTAAGACACTTTTTCTGACATTTTGTCTCAGTGGCCAACTGTTGCCCAACAACAAAAACATTTTCCCCTGAGGCATCCATGTTAAAGACTCATTTATAAAGCTGATCACTGGGCTTGTCAGTGATCAGCATTTTTAATGGTCTTTCTAAACCCTAGAAAAGCACAATCTGGTGTCTAATTCCTAAATTACATACATTCGCTGCCCCCTAGTGGCAAAATGTTAGTTGATGACGTTTTAATCCACTGATGACTCAGAATCCACAGGGTGAACATTTTGCTCGCATCACATCCTGTATGTCAGGAGTGGGGAAATTTATACATTTTAATAAACAAGTACTTGCAGATTTTTGATGAGATATACAGTTTCTGAAATATAAAATATAGGCTAAATGCAAATTCAAAGGTGTCTCCAAATGTTTTCAAATCATCATGTACTGCACAGGTTTAGAGCTGTTCTAGTGCTTTCTTTCTGAAGACTATAAAGCATCTTGGTCCCATGTATCATAATGGAAATTTAGAAAAAAGGCACAGCCTATGACTAAGCAGGCCTCAGCCTGCATATTTACTGCTTAGTGCTTTGGCACTTCAACTGAAGTACTAGGTGGTGAATAAAGTTATTTTGATTTAATTGTGAGCAAATTTTGCATGTGCACTTGGCAAAATAATAATACCTGCAAATATCCTAAAATATATTATGAAATATGCAATTTAAAAATGCCTTCTTGGCTGATGAAAAACTGTGCAACTGTCACTATTATTTGGATCAAGCAGACACAGATGAGACAAAACTGAAGCCAGCAAAATGAGAACCTTTTATTGCATTCACTTTTGTATTTAAAGTAAGTAGTGGTGCTTCAGATGTTGAGTTGGTGCCCTCCAGGTATTGCACAATGTGTTGCATTTGCTGCTTGAGGTGATTTTTACTTAGCAGTGGTGGTGGAGGACACCACCTTGCCGTCCTTTATTTCCTCAGTGATCACGAGCACATTTTTATTGACGGTGGTGCTGCTAGAAGGACCAATGCTGTGGAAGTGGCAAAAAGTATAGCATTAAATTCATTTTAAGATTTAATTATGGTGAGAGGGCAGAATTGCTCTTTCTTCCTTGTTCTTACCTGCCCTCTCCATCCAGCAGCCTCTTATATTCTGCAATCTCCATTTCCAGGCGTGTTTTGATGTCGAGTAGCATCTTGTATTCTTGGCTCTGCCGCTCAATGTCAGCACGCAGCTGCATCAGTTGTTCCTCCAGGCTCGTCACTTGCATCTGAAGGCCTTGGAGCTTCATAGCGTACCGTGCCTCTGTTTCAGCTAGAGTGTTTTCCAGGCCTGCTTTCTAGTGAGGAAAGTAAGGCGTAAAGAAAGAGTGAATAATCTGGAGGCAGGATTGGTAAATTAGGTAAAGTAAAGAAGGGTAAAGCCAAATGATTTTGGTTTACCATGCTTAACTGTGCCTGTAATTCAATCTCCAGGCCCTGCAATGTGCGACGGAGTTCAGTGATTTCTGTTTTGGACGTTTGCAGACTTTCTGTGCTGGCTGCCACCTCTTTGCCCAGCTCCTCTGACTGCAACAGACATCAGATCAAATGCAAGTGTCAGGTACCACTACATACCTTCAAACAACAGTCTATGTATTGAAAACCAGTACCAAGCTCCTCTCCAGTCTTACCTTTTGATCAAACCAAGTTTGAAGTTCTTTCTGTTTTTTGGCAGCCATAGCTTCATATTGATCACGGATCTCAGCCATAACACTGTTCAGGTCTTGCTGTGGCGCTGCGTCCACCTCCACATTGATCTGACCGCTCATTTGGTTCCTCATTGCTGCCATTTCCTAATAAACAAATGATTTAAGAAGGTTGTTTTGATTGAGGTGGTTCTTTTGTACATTTGAGAAAATTAATTACATTTTACTCAGATGACTGCTCAGTGTTTGCTACTGACCTCCTCATGGTTCTTCCTGAGGAAGATGAGCTCCTCTTTGAGTCCTTCTATCTGCATCTCCAGGTCAGATCTGCACAGTGTCAGCTGATCCAATAGTCTCTTTAGCTCAGCAATATCTGCCTCCACTGATGTGCGCATAGTAAGCTCATTTTCATACCTGTAAAGCCACAGGAGATCAGACAGTGTTAATGGTTGATGACAGCTCTGTATTCAACACGTTTGTGTTGCTTTACAGTAAATTAAAAAACACCAAGTTTAACAACTTTTAGACACTACTGTCTTACTTGGTTTTGAAGTCATCTGCTGCCAGTTTTGCATTCTCAACAGCCAGAAAGATGCCTCCATTGACAGAAATGGCATCCTGGATCTGTGTGATGATGAAATGTTAAATGTTAAATAACTACTACATCATCTTTCATCAAACATTCTAGAGCTGCCAAAAGAACATTAAAAGTAAGAAAAAAAGTGTATAAATTTACCTCTTGGAGACAGTTCCAAAGCAACTTTTTAAAGATGTATGCATGCATTACATAATAAATTGTAACATGGTATCTCATTCAGTCTCACTACTCATATGGCATACCTTTCCTCGCAGGTCAGCTATGGTGGCCTCGTAAGCTGAGTAGTCACAGGCAGAAGGTGAGGTCTTATTTTCCAAGAACTGCCTAATCTTGAGCTCAAGCTCAGCGTTGGCCTTCTCAAGCTTGCGCACCTTCTCCAAATAGGAGGCCAGACGGTCATTCAGGTTTTGCATGGTGGCCTTCTCATTGACCCCAACAGTGACATCCATTCCACCTGCACCAAAGCCTCCACCGAAGCCCGCGCCACCACCGAAGCCTGCACCACCACCGAGGCCTGCACCACCACCGAGGCCTGCACTACCACCGAGGCCTGCACCACCACCAAAGCCAGCTCTACCACCTCCCATGTTAAAACCATAACCACCACCACCACCAGAAACCGAAATTCTTGCTCCACTTCCACCAGCACCTGCATGCACACTTGAAGCATAACTCCTTCGCACACTGCCTCCACCTAAGCCTCCACCTCCAAAGCGTGCAGATGAACCGCTGGATCCTGAAAATTGCAGCATTGTGAAGGTTGCTCAGGTAGACTGGCTGCCTAAAAGAGATGAGATGGCTGAGATGCACAGCTCTGCTTCTAGCCCCTTTTTATCCTGTAAAAAACTGCCTCCAGTGTGGGTGGTGTCATGCTGGCCCAAAGGGAGGAGCATTACTTAAAATGGGTGTTCAGCCCTTCTTGTCACACACAGATTCATTTTGTGTAACCATCAAAAGGAGAAAGTGGGAATAAACTTTAAACTACATTTGTAAGGCATCCAAACCTCACAACTACCTGCAAACCTCATACTAAACATCACAGCTTCATCATTCTGTTCAGCATTATTACTATATGCAATATTAATGTGCATAAGGACAGCCTTTATCGTTTCTTTCTGGAAAATATTGTGCAAATTGTAAAACAGTCACACCCATTGCCATTCGCCTTAAGTTAGTTAATCAGTCAAATCTGGAAGTTTTTAAATGTTGTGTGTTCTGTCAGGTGATGTGACTTTATTGTTTTTGTACCATAATTCTTTAACAAAACAGCCATACCATGCAAGCCACACCTGTTTAGTTCCCAAGGTAAAGAGCACTGCAAACCAATGGATCCAACTTTTTTCACTTGACTCTCAGCCAGCATACTTATTCTCACACACCTGTCTTTTTTCTCAGTGTTGCCTTTAAAAAAAAAAAAAAGAAAAAAAAAAAGCATCTTTTATGTATTTTGTTCGTTTTGCCCTGCAATAGCCTGCAGGTTTGCCAGGTAGAGGTATTATAGATGTCAAAAAAGACTTAGCCTTATTCAAGATTTGGCACTGCAGTGCTGGAAAGCTCACCATAGTTGTGCCTTGCTGCTATTTACTTTTCTTGGCATCATACGTTGACATGTGCATCGTGCCCAAATAAGAACAAGTTCTTGCTTGTCTGCTTCTTTCCATCTCTCCACTGCAATTTTAAGTCTTTTACAATACCTCAGGGGATTTTTTCTCAACGGTTCTACATCAACCTTGTGGAAAGGTTAGAAAGGTTAGAAAAAAAGGCAAATATTTTAACTTTTCTTGTCAGTTTATGATACATTTGAATACAGAACATTATTGTAACAACGCATTTATTATATTTCTAGCAAGCAAAAAGTCTTCCTTTTTTTTTTAACCTCAAACCACCAAATGACAATTGCAGACCTTGCACACACACACAATCTATTTAACAATCACCGTTTAGCAAAACCAGATGTTTCTCCTCACTGCTGCTAATTGTTTTCAAGTTGCAAACTTGTCTCCAGCATGTGCTGAATAGCAATAAATTGTGTCTGAGATGCTGATTGGTTAGTTAGTTATATGTGAAGATAATTTAGATGCACACACTGTAACAAACAATACACTTTAGTTGCACTTTATCCTTCCAGTATCATCAGACAAAACAAATGTCTGAGAAATGATAATTCTTTGTAAATTACAGCAAAACTGTGAGCATCAGGCTTCAGTGTCATCTGAGAGATTCAATAAGTTTTACTTAGTTTATGCTGTCTGACTACTTTAAGGGAAATGAACTATTAACAAAATGCAGTTACAAATTAATAAATTGTTTGTTTAAAAATAAAATTACTACTATGAAAGTATAAAAAAGCATTTATGAAATTGTATGTAGAAGACAGTTTTATAGTGTGGCTAATTGGCTGTTCTCAAAAGTGCTGTAAAATTTATGTTCACTGAGTCATTGTTTCCTTAGGCAGTAGGCAACGCCTGCACACAGGTCTCACTGGTCTGTAGATCACAAACTTCAATTCAGTTCATTTCAATTTTATTTATATAGCGCCAAATCACAACAAACAGTCACCTCAAGGCACTTTGTATTGTGGGTAAAGACCCTACAATAACACAGAGAAAACCCAACAGTCAAAATGACCCCCTATGAGCAAGCACTTGACAACAGTGGGAAGGAAAAACTCCCTTTTAACAGGAAGAAACCTCCAGCAGAACCAGGCTCAGGGAGGGGCAGTCATCTGCCATGACCAGTTGGGGCTGAGGGGAGAGAGACAGGACAAAAGACATGCTGTGGAAGAGAGACAGAGATTAATAATAATGATTAAATACAGAGTGAAGTATAAACAAGTAAATAAAGGTCAATGAGAAGAAACAGTGCATTATGGGACCCCCCCCCCCCCCAGCAGCCTAGGCCTATAGCAGCATAACTAATGGGTGGTTCAGGGTCATCTGATCTAGCCCTAACTATAAGCTTGATCAAAAAGGAAAGTTTTAAGCCTAGTCTTGAAAATAGAGAGGGTGTCTGTCTCCCGAATCCAAGCTGGGAGCTGGTTCCACATCTGAGGGGCCTGAAAGCTGAAGGCTCTGCCTCCCATTCTACTTTTAAGTATCCTAGGAACCACAAGTAAGCCAGCAGTCTGAGAACGAAGTGCTCTATTGGGGTGATATGGTACTATGAGGTCTTTGAGATAAGATGGGGCCTGATTATTCAAGACCTTGTATGTTAGGAGAATGATTTTAAATTCTACTCTAGATTTAACAGGGAGCCAATGAAGAGAAACCAAATATGGGAGAAATCTGCTCTCTCTTTCTAGTCCCTGTCAGTACTCTAGCTGCAGCATTTTGGATCAGCTGAAGGCTTTTCAGGGAGCTTTTAGGACAGCCTGATAATAATGAATTACAGTAGTCCAGCCTAGAAGTAATAAATGCATGGATTAGTTTTTCAGCATCAGTCTGAGAAAGGATGTTACTAATTTTATAAATATTGCACAAATGTAAAAAAGCCGTCCTACATATTTGTTTAATATGTGCATTGAAGGACATATCCTGGTCAAAAATGACTCCAAGATTTCTCACAGTGTTACTGGAGGCCAAAGTAATGCCATCCAGAGTAAGTATCTGGTTTGACACCATGTTTCTAAGATTTGTGGGGTCGAGTACAAGAACTTCAGTTTTATCTGAATTTAGAAGCAGGAAATTAGAGATCATCCAGGCCTTAATGTCTTTAAGACATTCCTGCAGTTTAACTAATTGATGTGTATCATCTGGCTTCATGGATAAATAAAGCTGAGTATCATCTGCATAACAATGAAAATTGATGCAATGCTTTCTAATAATACTGCCTAAGGGAAGCGTGTACAATGTAAATAAAATTGGACCTAGCACAGAACCCTGTGTAATTCCATAATTAACCTTAGTGTGTAAAGACGAGTCCCCATTTACATGAACAAACAGGAGTCTATTAGATAAATATGATTCAAACCACTGCAGTGCAGTACCTTTAATACCTATGGCATGCTCTAATCTCTGTAATAAAATGTTATGATCAACAGTATCAAAAGCTGCACTGAGGTCCAACAGGACAAGCACAGAGATGAGTCCACTGTCAGAGGCTGTAAGAAGATCATTTGTAACCTTCAATAATGCTGTTTCTGTACTGTGATGAATTCTGAAACCTGACTGAAACTCTTCAAATAAACCGTTCCTCTGCAGATGATCAGTTAGCTGTTTTACAACTACTCTTTCAAAGCTTTTGGAGAGAAAAGGAAGGTTGGAGATTGGCCTATAATTAGCTAAGACAACTGGGTCAGTGATGGCTTTTTAAGTAGCGGTTTAATTACAGCCACCCTGAAGGCCTGTGGTACATAGCCAACTAATAAAGACAGATTGATCATATTTAAGATTGAAGCATCAATAATTGGAAAGACTTCTTTGAGCAGTCTAGTAGGAATGGGATCTAATAAACATGTTGCTGGTTTGGAGGAAGTAACTATTGAAGTTAACTCCAAACTCATTGGAAAGCTGCACAACCAGGCAAAATGCATCCACTTAAATATTTTAGTTAGACCATGTTAATTATATTAAAATGTGTGCAGTTGAGTGTGTAACTTAAGCCTGATAGTGATGGTAAAATATAAATATTATTTTAAGAAAAACATTATTAGAGAACTAGGAGGCATCCTAGTCAGATGCCTGAACCACCTCAACTGGCTCCTATTGATGTGGAGGAGCAGCGGCTCTACTCTGAGCCCCTCCCGAATGGCTGCACTCCTCATCCTATTTACTCTAAATAGTGGAACAATTTTAGAATATGTTCCTCAATGTAAAATTGCAAAGACTGAATATGTCATCATCTACAGCACATAATATCATCAAACATCTGGATAAATGCCCTTAGTCTTCAGACGGCATTAATAACAGGCATGAAATCATTCCATGGGCCCAAGGACACTTACAGAAATCATTGTCTGTGAACACGGTTCATCGTGCCATTCACAAATGCAGGTTAAAGCTCTATCAGAAGTGTTACATGATCCAGAAACACTGCTGTCTCCTCGAGTGCCAAAGCACTTTAAAATGCAGAAAACTGTTCTGTAGTCAGACAAATCTAAATGTGAAATTCTTTTTGGAAAACATGGCTGGTCCATCCTTTGGACTACAAGAGTCCTAGTGCTGAACTGGCCTGCTTGCAGTCCAGACCTTTGACCAACTGAAAATATTTAGTGCATCTGGTGCAGGTGTGGGCTTCTCTGCTTAGGCTGCTGACCCCGTGACTCGGCTCCAGATAAGCAAAAGAAGATGGATGGATGGATGGATGGATGTTCCACAATTTGTGGATGCTGTGGAAAGAACAACAAAGGAGACCCAGGACTGTTGAGCAGCTAGAATCCTATATCAGATAGAATAGGACACCATTCCTCTCTCAAAAGTTCAGAAACTAGCACTCCTCAGTTCCCAGACGTTTATAGGCTGTTATTAAAAGAAGCAGGAAAGCACCACAGTGATAAGCATAGCCCTAACCCAATTTTTTGAGACATGGGAGACTATCCCAGCCATCAAAAGGCAGGGTACACTCTGTACAGGTCACCAGCCTGTCACAGGGCTAACACAGAGAGACAACATCCACTCTCACATTCACACCTATGGGCAACTCAGAATCACCAATAATCTAACCCCGGTAACTGTTTGTCTTTGGACTGTGGGAGGAAACCATTAGAAAACCCACGCAACACGGGGAGAACATGCAAACTCCACAAAGAGAGGCCCAGGCCAAGGTGGAATCAAACCCAGACCTTCTTGCTGTGAGGCAGCAGTGCTAACCACCACACCCCTGTGCTGCCCACCCATCAAAGTCAAAATGAGCAAATATTTTTCTTAAATGGGTGCATTTTCTGTTTAAACATTTGTTATGACTTTATGTTCTATTGTGAATAAATTATGAGTTTATGAGATTTGCTAAACCTTTCAATTCTGTTTCTATTCACATTTTGCACAGCATCCCAACTTTTTTGGAATTGGAATTGTATTTATGTTGAATAAATGACTGAAAGTCTCTGTTCCAGTATACTATCTTTATCTAAATACACCATTGAAAAAGGATCAAATGTTTGGTGTCACCCATTTACCTTCAGGCTTACTACTGCTGCCTGTGTTCCAAAGTCACTTGTTGGTTACTGAACAATTATCACACCTGTTTGGTTTGAGAGTAAAGATAGCGTTGTAGTTTCATATCAATTTTGTTGATTAGTGTAATTGCATGTGTGGGGTGAGGTGACACTTTGTCTAACAACCAGTATAGACTCCATTCATTAAAAGGTGTAATCAGTTCTCAAGAAGATAAGATTGAAAAACATATTTGCTAGATTTATGCCCGTGTAGAAGATTATTGCACATTGTGTGAAGGAGAAATGTACTTGTGGTAAAACTTGCAGGACTTTTGCCAAAAGCCTATTTCTATAACTCTTGTGACAGATTTACTGTCACGCATCCTGTCCACACTTCATCTAAATGGGAGGGACTACTTGGAATATGAAAGGCCTTTTCAAGTCCGAGTATGAAGTGCCTCACTGATACAAATAAATGCAGCTTGTGATGAGAACAGGAACGGTATGTATGAAATGTGCTGTGACATGATTGAATAGCTCAGAGTGCTTTTACCTGGGTGTGTGTGTGTGTGTTACATATGAGCCAATACAAAGCAATCACTCCTTTAGGCAAGGAAGCGAGGGCTCTGATGACTCATTACTGAATGAGGTTTCTTTTTTTTGTGTTCCTTGTGCACTCTGAGAATGACAGGTACAGTAAAAGTCAATTTTATTCTCTACAGGTATAATCTACATAAAGTTAGGCCATTTCTTCATGACCACATGCTTCTTAACCTTACTGAGGACTGAAAAAATATGGCTTGTCTGGAAGGGTTGACGACATGGCTGCGCAGCTTAGGTTTGCAAAGTTGCATCTGTAAAACCAAGATTTCTGGAAGGACAGGACCTGAGGACAGACAAAACTATTCTATTAAATTTTATGTATATAGTGCCAAACAACAACAAACAGTTGTCTCAAGGTGCGTTATATTATAAAGTAAAAACCAGACAATGACTACAGCGAAAACACAACAGTCAAAACGACCCCCTATGAGCAAGCACTTAGCAACAGTGGGAAGGAAAAACTCCCTTTTAACAGGAAGAAACCTCCAGCAGAACCAGGCTCAGGGAGGGGCAGTCATCTGCCACGACCAGTTGGAGGGATGAAGGGATAGAGAAAGGACAAAACACATAAAGTGAAGTTGTTTGGCAGAATGCACAGTGCCACATTAGGCAAACCAAACACAGCATATCAGCACAGACACCTTACACCAACCGTCAGCACAGTGGTGGAACCTGGGCACCTTGCAGTCACTGAGTCAATCATGAACTCCTCTGTATACCAAAGTATTCTAGATTGAGGTGTTGCAGTGGCCCAGTCAACATCCAGACCTAAACAGGATTGAGGTTGGATTTGTAGATGTCCAAAAATGAACATCTACAAATCTCAATGACCTGAAGCACCACTATGATGTGAGAGGTTGATAAACTAAGATAAAAAAAAGCTACCTCAAGTTATTGCTGCTAAGAAGCTTCAACAAGCTATTTAATTATCGTGTGTACAGCCACATGTATCTGACTTGCATACAAGCAGCAAACATCTGCAATATACAAACTAGAAGGATACAAACAAGTATACCCTGTCAAGGGTAAAATGGCAGTACTACAGAGGGCACCACTCCAAGTTGTGGTATGTCTATAGGTGCAATAAGGTGCTT
The DNA here is from genome assembly GCA_024447675.2 of Pterophyllum scalare. NCBI lineage: Eukaryota > Metazoa > Chordata > Actinopteri > Cichliformes > Cichlidae > Pterophyllum > Pterophyllum scalare. Next base: position 219,593 of record JAMQGT020012016.1, read on the forward strand.
TATTTTCTGACAGCTTGAGTGTTTCAAATTATTCTATTTCAGGTCTCAAACTAGTTTCTGTTGCCTCTTGCAATGCCCTGCAACAATCCTGGCCACACCCTCTGTAGCAAGGAATATTTCATGCAGAAGTTCTGATGCTCTGTGAGGTCTGGAAATTTACAACAGAAACAGTTTAACAAAACTCAGCAGATAGACTCTGCTTTTTCTGCTGATAACAAATCAAGAGCTTTAGATAAAGAGCCCATGTGCACACAATTAAACACTAAACTATCAATGCTGCAGTAATATTAGAGAAAACTGCAGTGAGGTGAGGAAAAACTCCTCATGCAGGCAACAAGGAAGTAAATGTAACAAATGTAAGAATTTCATTTTCATTTAGAACGTGACTTTCTGTACATACATTAGGTGCACAAGTTGCACAGGGTCCAAGAATTGTGCATTTTTGTGTTAACTATTCATGCTCAGTAATAGAGCTGTTAGCTAAAGATGGCAGGGTGGATGAATCACTGCTTTGCCTAAACTTGATTTTTCTTTGTGCAATAAACAGCTGAAACAGCATGGATCAGTTTTACATTTTGGAAGGGTGCTAATTAAATTTAATAGCACTTAGGATGGAACAATATAATTAAATGCAGCAAAATAAAAGGCAGTTTTAGATTGAGTCATTTTGGCCAGCAGATCAAGGTCCTGAAAATTTTTTTGTAGTTCTCAGCTTAGGTTTGCAAAGTTGCATACAAACCACACAATTTCTCAAAGGACAGGACCTGAGGACAGACAACACTGTTCAATTCAATTTTATTTATATAGTACCAAACCGCAACAAACAGTTATCTCAAGGTATGTTATATTATAAAGTAAAAACCATACAATAATTATAGAGAAAACCCAACAGTCAAAATGACCCCCTATGAGCAAGCACTTAGCAACAGTGGGAAGGAAAAACTCCCTTTTAACAGGAAGAAACCTCCAGCAGAACCAGGCTCAGGGAGGGGCAGTCATCTGCCACGACCAGTTGGGGGGGGTGAAGGGAGAGAGAAAGGACAAAACACATAAAGTGAAGTTGTTTGGCAGAATGCACAGTGCCACATTAGGCAAACCAAATACAGCATATCAGCACAGACACCTTACACCAACTGCCAGCACAGTGGTGGAACCTGGGCACCTTGCAGTCATGGAGTCAATCATGAACTCCTCTGTATACCAAAGTATTCTAGAATTAAATGTGAGGCCAACTGTCTGAAAGCTAAAGACTGGCCAAAATTGGGTCATGCAGCAGGACTATGATCCCAGTCACACCAACAAATCTACAACAGAATGGCTGAAAAAGAAAAACACTGAGGTTTTGCAGTGACCCGGTCCAAGTCCAGACGTCAACAGGATTGAAACCCTGTGGCAGGTCCTTGAGAACTATGCAACAAAGAACATCCACAAATCTCAATGAATGATGTGAGAGACTAATGAGTCATAGACAAAAAAGTTGCTACAAGTTATCGCTGCTAAAGGTGGTTGAACAAGCTATTTAATTATCGTGTGTACAGCCACATGTATCTGGCTTGCATACAAGCAGCAAACATCTGCAATATACAAACTAGAAGGATACAAACAAGTATACCCTGTCAAGGGTAAAATGGCAGTACTACAGAGGGCACCACTCCAAGTTGTGGTATGTCTATAGGTGCAATAAGGTGCTTTATTTTCTGACAGCTTGAGTGTTTCAAATTATTCTATTTCAGGCTCAAACTAGTTTCTGTTGCCTCTTGCAATGCCCTGCAACAATCCTGGCCACACCCTCTGTAGCAAGGAATATTTCATGCAGAAGTTCTGATGCTCTGTGAGGTCTGGAAATTTACAACAGAAACAGTTTAACAAAACTCAGCAGATAGACTTGCTTTTTCTGCTGATAACAAATCAAGAGCTTTAGATAAAGAGCCCATGTGCACACAATTAAACACTAAACTATCAATGCTGCAGTAATATTAGAGAAAAATGCAGTGAGGTGAGGAAAAAAATCCTCATGCAGGCAACAAGGAAATAAAATAACCTAATGTGCTTTCTATTTCTGTTCATCAAACATCCACAGAGTGAGTGCAACAGCAAAACACACATGCACAAAGAATCTGCTCACCCTATATGACAACATTTTGCTTTTGCAATTAGGCACACATTTTAAATCCATTTTAAAATCATTAAAAAAGTGACTTTCTGTACATACATTAGGTGCACAAATTGCACAGGGTCCAAGAATTGTGCATTTTTGTGTTAATTCTTCATGCTCAGTAATAGAGCTGTTAGCTAAAGATGGCAGGGTGGATTCAATTCAATTCAATTCAATTCAATTTCAATTCAATTCACTTTTATTTATATAGCGCCAAATCACAACAAACAGTCGCCTCAAGGCGCTATGTATTGTGGGTAAATACCCTACAATAACACAGAGAAAACCCAACAGTCTAAACGACCCCCTATGAGCAAGCACTTGGCGACGGTGGGAAGGAAAAACTCCCTTTTAACAGGAAGAAACCTCCAGCAGAACCAGGCTCAGGGAGGGGCAGTCATCTGCTGCGACCGGTTGGGGCTGAGTGGAGAGAGACAGGACAAAAGACATGCTGTGGAAGAGAGGCAGAGATTGTGGATGAATCACTGCTTTGCCTAAACTTGATATTTCTTTGTGCATGAAACAGCATGGATCAGTTTTACATTTTGGAAGGGTGCTAATTGTATTTAATAGCACTTAGGATGGACCTGTATGGTAAAATGCTGCGAAATAAAAGCATTTAAAAGAGGGCACTTTGAGACTGAGTCATTTTGATCAGCAGATTAACTCATCAAGGTTCTGAAAAACTTTTTGTAGTTCTCAAGCCTCCACTTGATTCGGCACCACCCAAATAAAGACGCCTTTGATTAATCAAACCTAACCAGTGAACTTTACTGAACAACATCTTCAGTCATATTTAGAGCACAAGCTTGCATAACATGGTAATTCTTTGGGATTTTTTCCCCCTTTCTGTGTATTTCCATGCCTGTCATCCAGTGTCATAAATTTTTCCTAGAGTACTAAAATAGCATCTGTAATGTGCACTGATTTTATGCTCTTTGCAGATCTTTGTCTATTGTTCTGTGAAATGGGTCACGTTTCTAAATGTCTCTTGTGCAGCAACAATCTGCTTCCACTCAAGCAAAATAAGATTATACAATCAAGTTTGGCCGGGACTCCCTTTCTAGAGAAAAAATAAAGGGCGGCGCCTGGTGGTCAAATGTAAAATTACGCTCTAAGTAAAGCATTATTTTGCAAGTGTTGTCATGATTTTACGCAGAGTAGTCAGAAAAAAAGGTGCAGGAGACAGTGGCTTTATCTTTTAAGTTGATTAGGTTATCAATAAATTATTCAAAAGTCAGTAATCAAACTATAATCATCTTTTAAATTGTAAAACACATTTGTAATTAAGAATAAATCATCACTTGTTTTTGTTTTCAGCCTTTTTAATCATGTTTTGAATTCATACTTATCCAAAGGAGCATGCACCATGTAAAGATCAGCATCCACTGGAACTTTGCAAAGCAAACATTTCCAATTAGATGACAACAAAAACAATTCCCCTTAAGAAGCCAAAGTGCACTTTAACAACTTAGAATCGCAAGTGGACAACATTTAAACTAAAGCATTGCAGCATGATGATATTAAAGCAATTTGTTAGAGTGTTTGGGACAAATTAAGGTAAGACGTTTATTGGCATACGTGAGGTGAGCAAAGGTTACTGGACAGTTTCCACTTGGGTGTCAACAGTGCAGGACACCACCTTTCCATCAACAATTTCCTCGATGATAGTCTTCACTCGTTTTTCAACGTGGGGTTTATGCTCTGCAGAAATAATGCATCATGTGACAACAGTGCAAGGAGCCTAATTTGGTTCTACTGAGACAAGATCAGAATTTCTGGTTTAGTGAGTGATGGGGATTCTTACCTTCCACTTCAACCACCTTGCTGATGACCACCGTCCTGAGAAGAGAGCGAACGTTATTGTTCAACATTTTTCTTTTCTGAACATGAAATTAAAAAAAAAAAATCCTTAAACTCTTACTGTGTTTGTTCATATTGCTCTCCTTCCAGCAGCCTCCTATATTCAGCGATCTCCATTTCCAGCCTCATCTTGATGTCCAGCAGCTGGTTAAATTCTGTTTGCAGCTGCACAATAGAGTCCTTCAGCTGCTGCAGCTCTGTCTCCAGGGTAGTGATGGTCACCTGCAGTTGCTGGAGCTGAAGACCGTATTGACCTTTCACATCCTCCAGATTTTGCTGTAGGTAACTTATCTGCAGGACAGAGTGTTTACAAACATTCATAATCTAACATGCTTCAAATATCAGAAGTCAATATGTAATTCGAACAAGGCTGAACTTCTGATGATGTGAATCAGCAAGACATGGCATTGCCCAATCAAAAATAAGCAAGCCAAGCCCACTTGATCAAATTTTGATTTTATTATTATTGTATTACTTTTTTGGCTTTATGTCAGCTGTTGAGTAGAAAGACACCACCAGAATTATTTTGAAAGGTTATAAGGTATGGATCTTCATGGCCATCATAAACAGGGGAAATGACTATAGCAAGCCACCCTTGACCCTTTGAACACATGCAGGCAGATGAGTGTTTGTTTTACAGAAACAGGTATAAATGCTCCCCTTTGTTCTAAGGTCTAAATATGTTTAGATAAACCTGTCATGGTATTTGGGTTTTGTTATAGTTTCAGGGGTTTTATACTGTAAGATCTCCTCTCTTGTGTTTCTTACTGTATAGCTTTTCCCACCAATGCCTCTTTGTGGTTCCCCCCTATGTGTCTGCCAGCTTCCTCGCCTTCCCTTACTTTGACTTCCTGTTTTATTTTGATTATGTATTTTCCTCTCATGTTATTTTCAAATCCTGTCTTTATGTTTTTCTCATTTCTCTAATTTCTTTATTTCTTCTTCATTCCCTTTTTTCCCATCCTCCTGGCTGGATATCAATCTCAGTATACCATCCTCAAGGATGTCTCAATTCCTTAAATGCACCTGAAGGACAGAGAGGAGGGGAGGCTCGCTCATGTATAAATGAGAATGCACAGGCATATCCCCTGTGGAGGTGATGGTTTATTTAAATATATGATCAGACTTCAGACTTTCTGCACTTCGCAATTTGTGCGCCTGTGTGTTTGTGTGTGTGCGCATGTGAGTAAAAAATGTACAGTATCTTGTCACATCACGGAATGTCACAATGTTGTGAATTTAGTTTGAAGTGGCCCTAAATATAAAAAATGTTATGACCACTGTTACATCTGGGTTCATTACAGTTGGGTTATTAAAAATTATTTTTGATGTAGTTGCATCAAACACGAACTCTGTTTTCAAATGAGGCTGCAGCTGCCTCCTCTCGTCTTGTTTCTCTTCCTCACCTCCTCTGCTTACATCTCTGGTAAGAGGGACTGGGATGTCTGAGAAATGAGAAAGGGGCTGGATTCCCTTTTCTGTTTTTTCTGTCCTGGTGAACTTCAGTAAGATTTTAAAGTTTGTTTTCTTTAAGCTTGCCATTTGTCTAGTGGACCCGACACTGTGATCTGCATTTGGGTTCACCACTTTGAAATGGCAGTAACAAAGCCTACAAATCCAAAGCATGTTTTTGCATTATGTTATTCCAGTCATGGTTTACCTTTGCGTGTGTGCCTTGCCGACTTATCTCCAAATTCTGGAAGGTCTTCTTCAGCTCTGACAGCTCAGTGTGAAATGTTTTCACATCTGTTTGGCGAACAATGATTTCCTTCTGGAGAATTACCATCTGTTTACAAGCACATGTGAAAATATTCAATAATCAGTCAATAATCATATATATATATATATATATATATATATATATATATATATATATATATATATATATATATATATATATATATATATATATATATATATATATATATAATTTTTTTGGGGGGGGTATTGGGTACCTCACCTTTGACTGGAACCATTTCTCAAGCTCCAGTTTGTTCTTGTTCACCAGAGTTTCATACTGGTCCCTCATTTCATGTAGGACCTTGGTCAAATTCACAGACTCTGCACTGTCCACCTCTACATTCACAGAGCCAGTGCTCTGGATCCTCAATTGCTGCATCTCCTGCAAAAGAGGGCGCGTTTGAATTTCCCGCTCATCCATAAATGCAAGCGCTTCCACCACCAGCAGATGGTGCCACCACACTTAGGAACAAAGCAACTCATGCGACTCACACACACCCTTTAGACCCTTTCTATTATAGACCTCTCACCTCCTCGTGGTTCTTTTTTATGTAACTCAGCTCCTCCCTCAGACTCTCCATGTTATGCTCCAGGTCACTAATCTCGAGAGTCAGGCCGTCCCGGACCCCTCTGAGACGAGACACATCAGCCTCCGCCATCATATGCAAGTTCAACTCCATCTCATATCTACAGAACAAAGTCAGCTGGTTCAGGTGGAATTCTTCCTTAAGATTTAAGTGGCACCACCCACTGTGTGCTCTCAAATTTATTATGAAATAATATGACAAAAAAATTTTTGAGTTGAGTTTTTGTAATTATTCCAACCATAAATACCTATAAATTAACTTTTTTTAAATAGAAAAAATAAATAAATAAAATCACATTTAGTACAACTTAATATAGGATGTTGTATTATGAAGCAACAAAAGAATGTATACTTACTTCATTTTAAAGTCTTCTGCTGCCAGGAGAGCATTATCAATCTGCAGGTTGATGCCCTGGTTCTCTAAGCATCTTTTTGCAATCTAAGCCGGGGGAAATTCATTTTAAATTCAGTAGTACCTGCAGGCTATACCCTTTGTTTATTGATATTTAGCAAATAATTCTGCATTCTGCAGCAGTTTATCTTTCTTTGGATTAGTTGTATCTAAGGTCAGTGACATTAAGTACAACTGGTTCTAACTATTGTTCAGCATTAGTTGTTGTGATAGTAAATCAGTGGAAAGTATGTTAAACATGTGCATAGATGTTTGGTACCCTGCTTTTGTCGTTCTTTCAGTGCATTGTGATGTGTAAAGTGGTAGAGCTACCTCAGCCTGCAGGTCATTGATGGTGGACATATAGCCAGCGTAGTCCTTGGTAACGACAATTTTCTTTTTAGAGAACTCTGTGATGTTCAGGTGCAGATCCTTATTTTTGGCCTCCAGAGCATGCACCTGCACACAGAACCTCATTCAATTAGTTTCTGAAACTAGTTTCTCCCCACACCTGAATTTAATGATTCAATTCACATAATTTTATGAATAAGAAATAGTGGGTCATCCAAATAGGTTATCACTATTCCTCTTAAATCAGCTGTTCTACTTTCTTCAATATATAATATTAGAAACTGTTATTTTACTCTATGGCAATATACAGTATTATATGTTAACTTGAGATTACAAATGCAAAGTGTGAAAAGTAAGTGAAGGAAAAGAAATGAAAAGTAAAGTGTGACTCTTACTAACAGCGATAACTTACTTTTGCCAGGTACTCGGCCAGGCGGTCATTGAGGTCCTGCATAGTTGCCTTCTTATCACCAATCACGGAGGTCTTTCCATATGAGTGCAGGGACCCAGAAGAGAAGATGGAGGTGGACTGGGAGATGCGGGTCCCGTAACCTCCAGCTCCACCATGCATACTGGGCGCATAGCCCTGGAAGGACACAGACGATCTGCGGCTCTTGTTCCATCCACTCAGGCTACCTGAACTGTAGGTTCTCTGCTTAACACTGTAGCTGCTCTGCTGGGTGAGAGAGGATGCCATGGTGAGAGGTGGTGAGGCTGGTGCTGAGTGCAGAAGGAGCGTCTCCGAGGTGTGATTCTGCATGACATAGCTGGGTATTTTATAAGTCTCTCAGGAATGGGAACAGCGTCAAATGCCAGGCCACAACAGTTTGTGGTATGCAGATAATAGTTTTTTATTTTGCTTTGTATTGTTTTTTTTCCCCCCTCAACTGGGTGTGTAAGCCTACAGTACAAGCTTTGATGAAAGAAAAGTGGAACATCTAGTCAGACAGCGTATACTGATCTCCAATAAAATATGAAGATTGGCTAAGTTTTTGTTTTGTTTTGTAACTCATTACAGCCACAGGGCAGGCATAAATGCTAAAGTCATTTTAAGTGAGGTGGAGAAAAAAGACAAGAATATAATCCATCCATTCTCTTATCCTGTTCAGGGTCGCAGGGGGGCCGGAGCTTATCCCAGCCATCAAAAGGTGAGAGGCAGGGTACACCCTGTACAGGTCAGCAGCCTGTGGCAGGGCTAACACAGAGAGACATTCACACCTATGGGCAATTTATAGTCACCAGTTAACCTAACCCCACTAACTGCATGCCTTTGGACTGTGGGAGGAAACCAAAGTACCCAGAGAAAACCCACGCAGACACAGGGAAGTGCTGACCACCACGCCACCGTGCTGCCCCAAGAATATAATATTAATGAAAAATGTGTGTTTCAGAATTAGTTTTCGATCAGACTAATTAGAATTGGTGTATTTCATACTTGTGGATTTAATGATAATATTTTGGCAAATTGCAAGTTAAGCAATCATACACTGAAGTCATGGCAGGTAGCTTGATCAACTTATTTTATGTTCATGCTTACTTAATGGGTAAATTTCCAATAAACATATATATCACAACAGTCCACATTCTTCATAAGCCAATGAGTCTTCCTGAGAAGACTGTACATGCCAAAACAAAGAATGGTATGTTGGTAACAGTTTTAATCTTATCTTTTCTTGTCTAATAAAAGCTACTAGCAAAACCAGGAGATACACTCCAAGGTTTGATTGTGAAATGCACAGAGAAATTGCAAAAAAAAAACTCAAGAGCTACATCTCAGAATCTACAGGCCTCAGTTAGCTTGACAAATTTAAAAAAAGACTAAACAACTGGGTTGTTTGGAAGGGTTGCCTGGAGAAAGCCTCTTCTCTCTGAAAAGAACATGGCAGCGTGGCTTAGCTTTGCAAAGTTACCTCTGAACAACAGATCAGATCAAAGTGGAAATGTCTGGTCATAATGCACACCATATCAGCACAAATGCTCATACCATATATATTTAGAGTCACCAATTAACCTAACCCCACTAATTGCATGCCTTTGAACTGTGGGAGGAAACCAAAGTACCCAGAGAAAACCCACACAGACACAGGGAAGTGCTGACCACCACGCCACTGTGCTGCCCCAAGAATATAATATTAATGAAAAATCTTTTTTGTTGCAATTGGACTTCTACGATCACGTGTGTTTCAGAATTAGTTTTCGATCAGACTAATTAGAATTGGTGTATTTCATACTTGTGGATTTAATGATAATATTTTGGCAAATTGCAAGTTAAGCAATCATACACTGAAGTCATGGCAGGTAGCATGATCAACTTTTTCTAATGTTCATGCTTACTTAATGGGTAAATTTCCAATAAACATTAATATCACAACAGTCCATATTCTTCATAAGCCAATGAGTCTTCCTGAGAAGACTGTACATGCTAAAACAAAGAATGGTATGTTGGTAACAGTTTTAATCTTATCTTTGATCTTAGGTTTGATTGTGGAATGCACAGAGAAATTGCAAAAAAACTCAAGAGCTACATTTCAGAATCTACAGGCCTCAGTTAGCTTGACAAATTTTAAAAAGACTAAGACAACTCTGGATTGTTTGGAAGGGTTGCCTGGAGAAAGCCTCTTCTCTCTGAAAAGAACATGGCAGCATGGCTTAGCTTTGCAAAGTTACCTCTGAACAACAGATCAGATCAAAGTGGAGATGTCTGGTCATAATGCACACCATATCAGCACAAACACTCATACCATATATGGGCTTGCTTTGCAGCCACTGGACCCTGACCTTAACCCAATTGACCTTAAAAGGATCTTAAAAGTGCTGTGCATAGACAAATGCCCACAAATTTTAATAAACTGAAGCGATGTTGTAGAGAAGAGTGGGCCAATATTTCTCCACGATGATGTTCTGTTATTGCTGCTAAAGGTTGTTTTACAAACTACTGAATCAGCAAAGAGTCCTGAGAAAAGTCTCTTTTTCACATGACTGCATTTCTGGGTAGCTTTATCAATAATAACACAGCATATTTGCAAAATATTTCAAAAATAATAAATAGCAAAACATAAAAAAACAAAATAGCATGAAATACAAAATTCTTCACTCAAAACAGAGTCAATGGACTGGTTCTTATATAGCACTATTCTACTCTACATGAGCGCTCAAAGCAGTTTTTATAGCATGTCTCTTTCACCCATTCATACAAGCACTTTTTTCTATGAGTGCTTTCTATCTAACATTCACACTCTGATGAACACATCGGGAGCAACTATGGGTTCAGTATCTTGCCCAAGGATACTTTGGCATGCAGACTGGAGGAGCCAGAATCAAACCACCAACCTTCTGATTGGTAGATGACCTGCTCTACCTGAGCCGCAGCCATCCCAGTAGTAGTAGTAGAAAGCAGCATAACATGGTAAAGTACTTGATTCCTTGATTTGTACTAAGTTACTCATGTTATCACTGGTCCTATCCATGCTCTCACCCAGTGACATTGGGCATCATGCTCTCAGTCCCTCCTCATGTCAGACTTCACCAAAGGTGTTGCACAGATCATTGTACAACATGAAAAGTATTTTAGGCATGAGTTTTTAATTTCCTCTCAAATGTAAAGGTAAAGTCTTTAATTGCTGCAAATTGGTTCCTCTTAACTGTAATCAGTCAGCTGCACCTTTTCTTTGTAAGGCTGAAGTTATTTTTTGTCCTTTCCTATGAACTGAAAGGAGCAAACAATCATTTTGAATGGCTGTTGGCATAACAAATTATTTTAAATATGCCTATGAACTTTTTGTCAGACCACTCACCCCTACCCGAACCAACAAAACAAAACTGTCACACCTTTTTCTCTGGAAGCTAAAAATCATTTTATAGGCCCGTTTGCACAAGAGCGTTTTCAGTGGAAACGGTGTCATTTTGTGGTTTTCGTTTGTCGCTTTCAGACAGAAACGTATCAGAAATCTCCAATCTCTGTTTACCTGGGAACACAAAAGGCTGAAAACGCTGCAGTTCCTATTGCCAGGCCATAAGGTGATGGTGTGGATATAGAAGTCGCAACTGATAGCGGGCATTTTCTGTGAAACTATCCTGTTCAGTATACTTTACTGTGGATTTTACAAAAAGGTTATTTATGGAATATTAGGTAAATTATTCCTAAACTGCAAGGTACAATTCTGGAATACAACTGGAATCTGAAAGTTTAACCTGGAAGTTAAGCAGCACTGCTTGTGTTTTACATTAGACATGTTACTCAAATCTAATGTGAAAGTCTTATTATAACTTTTCACCAGCGTTAAGGAATTTGCAGACATACGGGGAAAGGGCACAAGTGAAAATCAGCAACAGTAACTAAAATCATTTAAGGCTGCTAATGCAGCCTTGCCTGATAAAGTGGGTGTGTGTGGGTATGAATCCAAACAGAGCAACAAGCCAAAGGAGCAAGTCTGTCAAGAGCAGATGGCGTCTGGGTCTGTAAAGGTCATATATGACTGTCTAACAACTCGTAGGCTCCTGTGTTTAACTTTCTGTATGGTTGATCAGACTTAAAAAACGAGTTACGACACCTTGAGGCAGTTTGAAGATGAATACAGTCACATGCACTTTTTGCTCTCCATTGTGCTGTTGTCACTCAGTCAATAACTCACAGCTGACAGACAGTACTGTTTGAAAGAAAAATATTTGAAGGTTGAATTTATACCGTTTCTGCTTGACCACCAATTCAACATCACACATTGTCAGGGAAGCTGACAATGTGTGATGTTCTGTATAGATTGAAAAAAAATCTATGCAGTTCTGTATGTAAACAAAGCTAATGTTATCCAAGCCAGTATGACTTTTGCTAAAAGGGTGGCGTGTACGTCATGTGGAAAGTACAGGCCGCGGCTTGACAAGTTCATAAATTATGCACATTTTACATTTATCATGATTTATCTACACTTTCTTAAAAGTATGTGAAGAAATCTTTAACCAGAAATGGTTACAGCCTGAACATCATGAAGGACATCTATGTAAACTGTTTTTGTTAAAAATCTTAGTACAGCTAGTGCAAATATAAAGGAACAGGATAGTTTTCTAAATTTCTTTTTATATGATGCGTTTTTATATATATATATATATATATTTATAAATAAAAAGAGTAGCAATGCAAACAACACATGGTGTGAAATTTAAAATATATTTTTTAATGCTTTCAATAAAAAAAGTAGCAGTTAAAAAAAAACTTTTAGCTCATATTGTGTTAAAGTTAAGGTCAGTGATTACTACAAAGAAATGGAAAGTCATTTACGTCACTTTAAAGCATGTGAAGCCCCCGTTTTCAACCTTTAAAGCTCACTTTTTCAAAGTGCCTTCATAGCTACATAAGAAGTGTATTGTTTTAGCTGGTCTCTAAGGCAGTATTGGATTTTCAGTGTAAACACTTTGAATTGTTTTATTGTTATTGCACTGCAAAAAAGGTCTTAAGTGACAAGTATAGTGATGGTTTCTCCATGTAGAGGTGTATAACTTCCTTTACGCACATCCTTCTCCAATGCATCCATCTCCTAATCAATCAAATGCTCTGCAGCGAACGCCATTGCATTTGTCTGTGATTGAAAGCCATTATGCTGACACCACACTTGGGTATAAACAGACGACCTGCTCAGAATCAGTAGATTTGCACTGGAGGCATCACTCTCATCGCACTGTTTGTTTATACATATCTCGTCCCATCCTCACAGGTAGAATGACTTTGCCATTTTTAATACCCAATTTTAAGTATGCAGTATGCATCTGATTTTAACAGAAATCTTTCTTTCCTCTTGCACAGAGACATGTCAGGGAAAGTTATTGTGGTATTCGCACTGCTGGTTGCATTGCTTGTATCTGGAGCAGCTTCCTCACCTGAAGCGTCTGCAGCTGGAGAGACAATGGAGACATAATGCTGCTCCGGCAGCTTCTAGCCAAGCATGAGACGGTGAAAGACTCAGCTGGAAAACAAAGGCAAGCACCCAGAACTAACTCTGCACGGATGGAAAGACGGACACACCTTTCAGATGATGAACGCGAGATAATGACCAAGCAAATAATGCAAGCCATTTCAGGTATGCTAGAAGCTTGGGTGTGAACGACTTGTGATTGTCTTGTTTTTCTTCTGCCAATTAGAGAAATGTGTGAATGGGCAGTGATCCAAGGAAAATGCTCACATCTGTGTACTGAACCCTTGTGTATGTGGTTCATGTAGGAATGGTTTGTTCACAGAGCTGATGAACTCTGAGTGTATGACAGATCGGGACTACCAGGGCTGGGTGGACTTTGGACGCCGGGACACAGAATGAGGCACATCCCAACAGCTTGAGAAGTCACTCACTGCTTTTTTGTCCAGATTTTATTTAAAAAAAAAAAAAAAAAAAAAAAAAAACGCAAATGTTTTACTTCCCATGCAATTTCATGAATAAATTTTTTTTTGCAGATTTATCAAACTAGTTTTGATTCTATGTCTTTGGTGATGAATAAACAGAGTCAAGAGTGTACTGGATAGAAATGAAAAATTTTATTCACAGGTGGTGATGAGTTTATACACGGACTAACATGTACAGTTACAGCAAACAGCAGTGCAGAGAAACAGTAGTTTAAGTAGGAACATAAATCATCATAACCTGTGTTTATGATTTCTTCCCTTTTAAATCCACAGTATCCTATGCCTTTTTTTGTTTTTTGCAAGAGTTGATTTGTCAAAGAGAGTGATGCCACTTAAATTATTATGACAACTCTTCTACTTGTATTTATTAAAATATCACTTATTGCCCTTAAAGTCACAGCAATCACACTGAAATGCCCGACATGATTTGAATCGAATTTAAATCCCAGTGGTTTAAAAATTCCTGATGACTCGATTTCTACAGCAGATTTATCCAAGCACGACTTTCAGTCACTTGACATATTGCTTTCGCTGTCTTTCATGCAGCATGCAAACCTGATCTAGTTTTGGTGAGGTTTGGCTCAGAATAAAGTCCATAAAGCCATAACTTTAAACACCTTAGAGGTGAAATGGAAATGTGCATGTGAGCGCAGGTAACGAACTGCAGGACAGACAGCTTACAGATGTCAGCTTTATTAACATCACTCAGTTTGGTCATTGAATCATCCGGCAGCTGTCTTCTCAGTGATTCTTTATATTTGACAGAGTGATATACAATATGCTTTTCTCAACATAGCAGCAAATAAGCAGGAAGACCAGACTTGATTTTAGTGCATTTTCAGTGACACCATTGGTTTGTTTGTGGTTTCAACTCTGAATAATTTACAGCACACAATCTTTTTTCATTTCAATTATTATTTACACATAGCTGATGTTTTTCTTTGGAAGCTAATAAAATGACAGGTGAGGTGTTTTTTTTGTTTGTTTGTTTTTTTAAAACCAGTGATGGAGAAAATTGTAAAATGACAGGCAAAACACACAAGTATAAAAAGATTTCTTTTTTCTTCATGACATTCTTTTTTGTGTAAAAAGAAGCAGTGTGGGAGTCAGAGCGGTGATCAGGTGCTTTCCTGAGCTGAAAATGTCCCGCACATAAACAACGATTTACTGTGCACAAGTTCATAGAAAAAGACAGCAGTGCACACGACCTATAACTCAAAGTATGGCTCTAACACATTCTGTGGCTTTTGTTTTCAAGACACGGGTGCTGTGGTGGGCACTGAAGTGCACGGTGGGAATTACATGGCTTTATGCAAAGTCACTATGGTGAATGAGAGAAGGAGTAGGGTAGTGAACTGACTGCTTTCCTCTCTTTGCCACTGGGGCCCATCATCCCCCAGGCTGCCACTCTGTGCAACCCGAGACTCTGAAGCTTCTCCACCAAGTTCCAGCTAAAAATGTTCCTTCGTCCCTCTGTGTGTGAGGAGGAGCCTCCTCCTCTGTCTGATACTGTGGAAGATGAAGGGTTTCCGCTGTGGGTGTAGTGCATGTTGTGATGGGGCTGATGAGAGGCTGAGATGCCGCGCTCTTGCAGCAGCTGCAGGAGTCCCAGCGATGAAGCACTTGCATTTGTGACGGCTCCTTGGCCGAAGTCCTGCTGGGAGTGCGTTGAAGTGCTCACGTGCTAGCGGTCCCGAGAAGATGGCAGGCCGAAAGAGTGAATGCTATAAAAAAAGAAAGAAAAACTATTAAAACCAAATATTACACAACAGCTGCTTTTACATTTACATGCATATTCATAAAAAAAAAACTACTGAGAAAAAAAAAAAGACATCAAAAGTTTTTGTTAGTCTAACACATCAACACTAAAGCATGGAGAAATATGATGTTAATATCCCAGTGATGAGGAAAACAGATCTGGTGGTTTGCATGAAAGGAAACCTAGAAAGGGGAAGAGCTGTTAGAAAAAAGAAAAAAAACACAGTAACAAACCCAGATGTGAGGAGCCAAAACAAATGAGAGCAGACATTACACCATTAAGCACAGCATTAGCTGCCATTCATAATGGCTCTTTTCTCTAGACTTCTTGATCACTCATTCCATGCACAGAGTGGGGACTGGAGGTGCTGGAGATCATGCCTCTGTCGTTAATATTAAAGACACCAATCAAGCATTCAGAGTGTATATATATATATATACAACACCAGGCTCTTACTTTTCCCCGAAGGCTCATTCTAGAGTTGAAGAAAGAGCCTTGACAGACGTTTTCTGCCATTGAGAGGGTAAAGAATGGAAGTTAAGAAAGACAGAGCAACATGTCTTTAATCTGGAATATCCACACTTGTTTAAAGTGGACCTATTGTGCTCATTTTCAGTTCAGCATTTTAATTCTTGGAGTCTACTCTAGTAGCCTTGAATGATTCACATTTCAAAATAATCTTTATCTATCTTAACTATCCAGTCCTCAATTCATCCACTGTCTGAAACAAGCCATTTTAGTTGGTCTGGCTTTAAGGCCACCTTCACTTTACGACAGCTTTCTTCTGATTGGCTGTCCCTTGCAAACAGAAGTTTTGAAAAGCAGGTGGGTGGGGCTTTAACAGCTGTGTGTCTGGGGGTGGCCATGTTAAGGATATTCCCTTCTTCTTTGACATCATAAAGAGCACATACATTGACATCATGATGTGAAACTTTGCCCATGTTTAGTATTGGATCCACTATTTCACAAAATAAAGAAAATAAACATTAGGTCCACTTTAATGAAGGTGACACTGAAAAAAAAAGTTATGGGTTAATCCTTGATTTTGCTTAAAAGCAGTAACTCCGGTCCATCACATTAACACAAAACTCACATTGTCTAAACAATATTTACCTTCGTCATGGCTGTGAAAAAAATACACTAAGCAAACCACAAAATACCCCAAAAACAGTATGTAAATTCTTACCTAGTGGAGAAGGAGGGGAGGAGTAGGGAGGGTTGGAGGACTTGGCAGGTAGTGATGGTATGTGTGGGAGGGGTCTGAGGGAGGTTGGGACCTGATGAAGAGACTGAGGTTATGGAGGGAAAAGGGTACAATAAACTACACGTATAGGAAAGTAAACATCTAAAAGAAAGAAACAAGATGGACCCTACAATAATATTACAGGGAATGGCAGCTCTCTTCAGTAATGAGGATATACGGTATGTGCATCAATAAATGTGTCATCTGGAAGTGAGTAGAAATGATACAAGTAACTGTGTGTAGTGTGCTGTACCTATGCCGTGAGCTCCAGAGAGCTGTGAGAAGTCGGGCTCATCCTCCTCCAGGTCGTTTAAGCTGTAGACGTGCTGTATGTCGACCTCAAGCTCCCTGAAGTCTTTTGTTAGGACGCCCGGGCGTGGATGCAGGATACCTCCCAGGTTTGGTTTCGCCAGCTGCTGCCACTGGTGCAGAGTCACTGAGCCTGAAGAGGAGAGCCAGAAGGGACTGCCATTGAAGTGTGTAGTAATACAGTGTACATCTTTTTTAATTGTCAAAGCAGGACAGCTTTTCATCTGTGGCATTTACTACACAGGCTAAGGTCAAAATATATCATCTTCTGTCTTGTTTTAGACTCCATAAATGCTGGAACAGGTTTGAACATATGATGAGACACAGTTTAAAATGATTTACCTTCCAGAGGTTTGACAATCTGCAGGCGGTCAGGCAGGTAGGACCTGGATCCTCCCGAGGAGCCACAGGAGTGTCGTGAGCTACCGTTGGAGTAGTTGGTGCCTGTGGATGCTGCTGGGCTGGAGCTCAGGCTGTCATTTGGTGTCAGGAAGCCACTGGAGCCCTCACCTTCCTCACTGTCTGCTGCCAAGGCACGGAGTTTACGTTCGCGCTCCACATCGAAGAAAGGCCGCTCAGAAGAATGGTTCTGCTGGCGGACTGAGAGGTTGCGCAAGGCAGCTTCAAGGTCCTGGCCTCCTGGTGTGCCTGGTTGACCCAGACGTTTTGGCCCACTAACACTATAGGGAAAAGATGAACAACATTATTCTAAAGTTAACATCCTAAAGCTTTCAAAAAAACACCATTTATGTCATATTGTGTTACAAAAACTTTGCGCAAGAATCTTTAGACATTAATGTGGCATCTGATATCCAATCTAACCTGCTGTCTTCTTTCTGAGCATGACTGGAGCTCGGCTTGTCTTCCAAGGTAAGGCTGGCATTATCAGAGCCATAGTAGCTGGTCCGAGGGGTGCTGTTAGAACTGGAACGTGCAGACACTGGGCTGGAGCCTGGCACACCTGGTGAGTGGCATTGAGACCGCAGCCTTACAGCCTTGTTCACCACTTTCACTGTTTCAAAGACACGCCAGGGGTGGTTCCTTCCAGGAGAAACAGCACAAGGTACAAGGTGAGTGTGTCTCTCACTTACACCATTCACAGTCAGCACTGTTTGACCCGACAAAAAAAAAAAAAAAATGTATTCAGAATGGCAAGCCAAATGCAAAAACAGTTTTATATAAGCCACAGGAACGAGGAAAACTTATAAAATGTAATGTTTTTAGAAGCAACAAAAAAGATTTCATAGACAGACACAAGAAGAAAAGCACTTTTAAAATAACAGAGTTGTTCTGTACACAAATTATGTAGAAGTAAAAAAACAGGTTTTTGCTGCTTTGTGTCTCCAAATGTTTTGTTACAATAGCAAACATGCAGCACACGCCTGTGTTTGGAGACTGTTTTAACAAAAGAAACCACCAGGAATCAATGAACCTTGCTTCTGCCACTGAAAAATTATTATTATTAAAATTATTTTTTAATCCATAACTCAAAACTTAAGTCAAAACTTTGAGTTATTTTCTCAAAATTTCAAGTTAATTAACTCAATTTTTTTTTTTTTTAGTGGTGGAGACAAGCATCCAGAGGATGCAGTGTGTTGTACTGATAATCATTATCAGTATCAAGACTTTCAAATGATGTATGACTTTATTATTTGATACTAGTGCTGCAACTATCGATTATTTTAGCAATCGAGTATTCTATCAATTATTCTATTGGTTAATCAAGTAATTGGATAAGATATAGATAGATACTTTTCTCTTATTAATGATCAGTAACAAATATACAAAGGAGAAAAAAAACACACGTCTTTTTCCATTTTAGAAATTGCAGTGTTTTCAATAGTTTAACTGCACACAGTATCTGTCAAAAAACCCTTCATATTATTTAAAAAAACATTTTCTTAAATGCAAAAATAAATAATCAAATAAATGCAAATAAATAAATAAGCACAGTAATGTCAAATACAGTAAGGTACACAATCTTAACCAAGGCATAAAATAAAATAGCCTTCACTCTGTTTCCTTGGAGGGCTTTCTTGCAACAGCAGGAAGTTCTGACAGTATTGTATCTCCTGGATGAGGTCAATTTGGTATGTGTTTGTGTGTGTGTTCACGTGTGTATGTTTAAGTCTGCTAGTGAATGAGTTAGTATATGTCTTTCAGTCCTTAATCAAGAAAAAGTGAGCGTATCAACATTCACAGAAGTGGGGTTTTCTCTGTGCTTTGATGCAACATTTCCTGCTGCAGAAAACAGACGTTCTGATGGTGTACATGTTAAAAAAATTATGTTAATAATTAGTGTAAATAATAATTCAGTGTCCACCCCAACAGCCCCAGGTCAGTGGCTGAGAGTTTTACTGGCCCATGTATATTTTTACTGGCCTACAGAGAGAGAGAAAAAAAAAGTTTTTATTTTTAGATTTTAAATATTAATATTTTATTTATATTTTCTAAATCTACAGTGTAATCTATTAATCTGAATCTGCAAGATAATGTTTCTAAAGCCTTGACATGATTATGGTCTAGGACACTCCATGCCCCCCTTTAGATTCACCCCTGCTCGTTGCAGGTATCACTGAGACAGAAAGAGGGACGGCTGCCTTCAGCAAGCTGCCTGATCAAAAGATCCCATCAGATTAAGTTAACGGCTCAGTTAATGGCCAGTTAATTGCAATAAGCCTGAAAGGAGATGCACAAAGATCATTTTGCCATGGTGCACAGGCACATTCTCAACTCTTATTAACTTGTCTGGATTTTCACAGACTGATTAAAACATATTTGTGTTGTTCTTTTCTTTCAATACGCTTCATTAACACCACAGAGATAAAAAATTATACTATTTTGTAATCAAGTATTGTCCACTCTTTACTCCTGGTACTATCTAACATCTTTTAAAATCATTAAGTATTAAACATAAAACTAACTGTAAGCATTAATTCAAATACAGTAAATCAAGAATGAATGTCGAGTAGCTTCATTACGCACAACTGAGCATGACTTTGATGAAGTTTCTTTTAACAGAAAAGTCACAAAAACTAAGTTGAATGAAGTGTGTGCATCTCTAAAATCCAAATGATAACAATGAGCATCTGAAAAATTACTACACAAAAATACCTTCTAATACACACGTAACACACTAAACCTTACTACAAATGTTCATGCTGATACAGGTTTTTTTCAAACATTATCAAAAAAAGACAGTTACTACTCTTCTTCCTGCTGTTTTTCTTCCATTGTGAGGAATGTGCTGTTTTTTTTCCCCCACAGTGAGGAATGTGTCTCATAAAGGCTAATCTGCCTTTCAATAGCTATAAAAGAGGACGGTGTTTCAGTATAATAAGAGCAAGGTGTGGAAAAACCAATTGAAACACTTCAGGCATAAAAGGTAATTGTCCTGGTGCTGAACCTGTTTAATTCAATCACCTTAATTATCTGAACTCTGTAGGTGTAGAAGATAATCCTTATGAAACATAAAATTATGATATAAAATACAAAGTACAGCATTTGCAGTACAAACTGATCAATCTATAACCAGAAAAAGTGGATAAGGATTTTGAGATGTGCTTGTAAGCAAAACAGTCACAAAGGATTGAGGTCACAGACTCACTTGTACTCTGAGGGAGCCGGGGTGTCCAGGCCTTTGCGGAAAGTGCCTTCGATCTCTGCTGCCAGAGAATCCATGGGGAGTACTGAGGCCAGTGAAGTATACCGCTGCACGGTGCTGTTCGGCAGGCTCTTGTTTCGAAGATTTTTAATGTCCTCTCGGGCTTCGTGGAGCATGTCCTCACACTCAGAGTACTTGTCCTGCAAGTCCTTGAGCTACAGACAGGGGGTGGCAAATCAGTCAAATACTTGAGTTAAGCTTCTACAAATCCACAGAAAGGTGTCTGCATGTAAAGAAGAATTTGATAATAAAGCACCAGGAGGGTCTCAAAATCTGCATATTTATCTAAGGCTGAAAATGGGTTTCTGTAAACACCTCAAACTCTGCATCTGAGCTCATGAAATCATTTTATTCCAACTTCAAATAAGCTGCTGTAGATTATAAAATGAGTCTCTTACCTCAGATTTCAGTTTTTGCTGGCTCTCACGGGAGGCACTCAGCTGCTGGTTCAACTCCTCATTCTCATGAGTGAGCTAGAGGGAAAGAAAACCGATTTAAGAAAGTTTAAGGACAAGTATTATATATATATCTATATTATTATAATATGACCTATAGAAAAAGTCATGCACATGTGTGACCCTCTCACCCCTTTGCAGCGGGCCTGCAGGTCAACGATCTGAGCGAGCAGTGAGCTGATCTCCTCCTGCTGTCTGACACAATCCTCCACTTTCCGTGCTAGCTCTTCCGACAAGTCAACCACCTGCTTATTGGCGGACGCTGAAACACACGAGTGCCATAAATGTCCTTGTGCCTGAGTTATAATTACTAATTACTTTATTGACTGAAACAGGAGTGTAACACTTACAGAGCTCGTCCACACACACCATCATCAGCTCCTGTTCTTGCTCCTCATAGTTTGACGTCTCTGTTGAGAGCTCAGTGGCCTGCAGAAACAATATCATGTATCTTATTAATAATCAATTATGAAGTGATACTGAATTGCAATGCTGAAAGTTTTGTGTGCACTGTGTAGTGAACAAAGAGACGTTGCATACCGCACTATTTATTTTCAAATAAATAGTGTCAAACACATAAACACACAACCATAAATAATAAAAGCATTATTGATTATGTGTCAGGAAATTTTCCTTAATTTCAATGTTGCAAATGTTGCTGTATACCTCTAATCTGAGTTTGCGGTTCTCCTCCTCTAAACTTTTCAGTTTCTGCTGCAGGAAGTCATAGTGGATGAAGTTGCTGAGTGAACTGGATGACTCATTCCTTTTAATACTAGATAAAGACAGAAATGCATCTAGGTTAAATAAAATTCAAGTTTTGGAACACCCTCAGAAAGTGTAACATAGATCACTGCAATGAATGTGCATTAACAGAGAACAATAATACACAGTAATAATGATTAACTGGGGAGGGTTTTACTAGCTGGAGACAGTGAGAGGATCAGTAGGGATGTTCTGACGTATGTTTACCTATGCATAAGCTCGGGCTACAGTGTGAAACAAAATCCTTCACAGGGAACATTTTGGTACCGCTCAATTATAGCAGGCAGTTCACTTAAACTACTTTGTGAAAGCATTCTGGAGCATAAATTACAGTTTTTTTTCCTTAAAGAATAAAGTATGAAATACACCTGATCTGTATTTTTAAACAAATACAAGTCAGGAAAAATGTGCTCATTGTGTTCTTAACAAACAAGAGGAACAACAAATCTTACTTATGTTTAAAGTATAACTTATAAACCATATACAAACTAAGCCATACACCCATCTTTCATTTCTAAATGAACTAATGAATACACCTAATGTTTTCCTTGCACTAAACTTGAATTTGCCAGCAGTTCATCATCATTCATCAGCCCCTGCGTTTTACACTATATATGCATGCATGTTTGTCTACTCACGGCGACTGTGACTGAGCGTTTTCGATCTCCTCAGTGCTTGCATAGAACTGAAGGAGGTCATCTCGCATCGAGAGCTCGTGGCGCAGTTGAGCAATCTAGAGAACAAGTCACGATCGCTTCAGCTCAGGATGCTGTGACACAGTAAAGATGAAATATTTTTGCTCTGACCATACAGGCGTGTATCATGAGGTTTTCATTTTACCTCCTCCTTTGCAATTTCAAGCTGTTCGTCCAGCATTTCATTGCGTGATGTTAATTCTTGGTTTTGCTTCAGAAGGGACTGCCCAATCCGTGCTGCTAATTCCAGATCTCGCTCTTTCTGGAAAGTCATAAACAAGTGAATAAATAAATAAATAAACAAAAAGAAATACGTTTATATTTTTTATTATTTTGTTTACATAAATGCAGTTTAAATCAGAAAAGTTTAAATCTGTTGTAAGACCAAAATGCATCTACTATATTTATCAGGACTGAAAGGGGGAGGGGAAATTTCAGGAAATGGTGACAAACAGTGATGATCTGTGAGGCAGATTATTTTAATCCTCTTAAATCCCATTCATCTGCTGTGTGTCTCTCTCTTACCTCCTCCAGCAGGTGGGTGACTGCCTTAATATCATGATATGTCTTGGTGACCTGGCCAACTCTGTCTGACGACAACACTGAGGGACGAAGGAGAGGGGGATTTAATGAATGGAGGAAGAGACAACTGCAGATGGCAACGAAAGGGCAATGCAACAAATTAGCCATGCTAACAGCAGGACGGGTTAAGTTTATCTAGACAACTGGATAGCTTTTGTCACTTATAAATCTGTTCCTATTTCTACTTTAAAAGTACATTTATTAAGTTATGCAATATTATGCTGGCCAGATAATCCTTGCCTGTTACTGTTAAATCCCTTTCCTTTTGATTTTCTATTCAAAGTTGCTGTTTTTGGTTGTATCTATGTTGAACTTGAATTATTGTTCTTAGATAAAGCAGTCATGCACTAGAGCAAAGAGAAAGAGGCCTGATAAAGATGCCCTTGTCACATTAGTATTTATCATTAACTTGTTATCCACGTAGACTGAAAACAATATTCTTAAGTTCAAGTCTAAAGACCATAACATCTTCGCATGGTCAGCCACATACTGATCCTCTTAGCTTGATCCTTTTTAGCCCAGATAAGACACCACTAAAGACCTTGTTCTCCTGGATACCAATATAGGTCTATGTGTTGGAACTACACGTAGGCCTATATTGGTATCCAGGAAAGGATAATGCTGACTGGCTATTGACCTATAACTTTTGTTTACATCCTGTAGAAAAGTGGACATAAACAAGAAAAGTCAATAAGGATTAATTAGTCATTGGTTTAGGACAGTTCAGACAGATTTTAAATTAAAGTCATTCATGTAATAAACATTTCTAATTTGATACCATTTTAAGTTTCAACAAGTCATTTTTTCAGACACTGAATATTAGTACCATATTGTGGTTTCACTTTATGTATTTCTTTGTGATCATGCCTGCAATTGTAGGTATTGTTTCGCGGCACGCCTCATTTGTGCAAAATGCAAATATACAATCTTTTAGCATCTGCTTACAGGTTTGCAGACAGTGGCTGGATTAGCCTGTGATTCTGTGAATGACACCACATACAGCATTTCTAAACCAAAATCAGTTCCATAATCTTACTTCAAAAGAAAGACTAGCTAAAGAGATGGGAAGCTGCCATTGACGCAATTAGATTGAGGTCCTGAATTTGGCCTAGAAACACAGTGATTAGATAGCTGTATCAGTGTCTAATCAGACTAATGGAAGGAACCCAACCTCAGGGTGGACTGTACTGTAACACACTTTATAACTACTTTGCTAAGTAAATTAAAGAAAAAAATTTAAGCTTTATAATTTTGTTGAACTTTTTTTTTAAGAGCCGAACTGGGCATCATGTGTCAAAGCCATAAAGTTGATTCTAGGACACAGAGATGACAAAAGAGGCTTGGCACCCTCTGAATTTAATGCTCACTGTTGGCTATGTAACAGGTCAGCTGGCAGGATAGTACGTTTCTCTCAAGGACACTGCAGCAGGACAAAAGCACTCCACTGAATGATAAATCTAGCACTGTTGGTTAAGACTGCATCCTAAAAGTCAGGGCAGATAGTGCCTTGTTTTCTAATGTCTTGTATTAAGTTCCAATCTATTCCTATCTTTAAAACATGAATAAAATCAAACACGTGTGTTTAAAAAAAAAAAAAAAAACATCCTGAAAATTTATCTGCTAATGAAAATCATTCAATGTTCAACGACAGAAACAAGACTTCAAGGTCAATAATAATCCAAACAGGAAACTAAACTACGAATTGTCACATTGATGCAAGTCTCCTTGAGCACTAAACGACTAAAAGTGTAATGATCACAATGCAGTCTTATAAATTAAAAAGGTTAATCCGTCAATCAATTAGTTCAACTTCCTTAAATCCTATTGTCCTGAAGGTGCAGTGCCTGTGCTAAATGCAAAGTCTGAAGCAGGACTACTGGCAGGTGCACACTCGTCTAAAATAAGATCCAGTCATTCACGTTAAACCAGCAAGAAACAGAGCTCTGCTTTACATTTTATTATCTCATGTCAGCGACTACAGGAACATTAAAGTGAAGTAAGACTGCTGTGTATTATTTACACCCCCTCAAGTCTCACTAGCCGAAATACCTGATCTATTTCCTCTTAACCCGGCTGCCACAGCACAAAGCAGATCAAGGGAAGAGGCTCCACTGTGCCAGCTAGAAGGTTTTGGGGTCTAGGCTGAGTTAAATCCAGGCTAGTACAATGAAGTGCTAGTCTAATGCTGTTCCTTAATGACTTAGGTACACTTATGACGTCTGTTAAGTCGTGGGGATCAGACAAATGTGGATGAGCTACAGGAATAACATTCACAGTGATCATTGATCTCTATTGTTCTGAAGGACATTTGTTCTGACCACTTGACAAGACTGGCAGAAGCAAATATTTGTCTCGCAGCACTTCCTAATTTACATTTTTATTGCAGTTTAAACATGTCAACAACTTGAGTTAGAACACATGTCACTAAAAAGAAATATATGGACTTGCATTTGTGGATAACATTTGGATTGCACCCTTCATTGTTTAAGTATCTAATGTAATAAACACACCCACACAACATGAAGCACAAGCAAAAAAAAAAAACAGCTGTAAATGCACATAAGGTGCCCATATCACTGATGCCACCCACATGCCCACTTGGATAAGAAAACCCTATATGCATTCATTTATAAAATACTGCAACAATCTGTAAATGCAAAACTTCTCTATTTGTAATATATCCATTTAAATTGGCACATTTAAATGTACTAATCACACTTAGGAAAAAGCAAATATTCCTGACATTGCAGGACTGGAATTCGGGCAGCAGCACAGTTAATACACCTGCAGTTTTTGTTCCTCAAAAGCAAAACCCATTTAACACTAGTCATTCATAGAATGACCCAATTGGGGGGGTTTTTTGTTTTGTTTTTTGCAGGAGGAAGAAAATCTGTAAAACATATATACTGTAACATTGCATTCATACAAAGAAAAACACCCTTAAACAGAAAACACAAATTGAAGTTACTGACAATTATCACTGCTTATATGTATACACGTCTTGGTTACGCTGCTGCAGCATGCGTGGAGATGCAGTGACCTTCATAACACTAAGAGGCAACACTGAAACTGAATATACTTACTAAACTTTACACCTTTTGATGCACTTTAATTTTGAACTAGAGCTTTTAGCAAGGCTGCAAAAAAAAAAAAGCTTTTATTGAAGGTTAATCCACATGTGCGTGATGTCTCCTCAGTGACATAACTGCACCCTGCAGTATATGCAGCACACCATTAAGTATTAAAATGCTTAGATAACAAGGACCATGACAACGCAGTGTACCACTAATTGCACCACAAATCTCTGACATGCACTTGACTTTGCCCTTTTATATTTTAGTTCTACATTTTCTTAATTCTATTTTCTAAGCATGGGCTCTGCAAAACAGGATCAGTCCCGTCTGATGGCCACCTGCCTTTTCCTGCTCACTGTCACATTATGCACATCTCACCTTGTGTCACCTCCCTGCAAAGGTTGTCGTTGTTGTTATTGTTATTGCTGTTGTGGCATATGTTCTCCTCTACTATTTCATCCACACGACTGGAAGTGCTCCTCTCCTCCTCTTCTCCCTCAGATGCTGAGGAGCTCCACACCTCCATGGTGATGGAAGAAAAACTGCTCTCTGCATCTCCGTCCATGGGTAAAATCCCTCGTTCTTCTGCTTCTACTGTCTGTCAGCTGTTCTGTGACACACCATTTGTGCCTCTGGCATGAATCTGCTAGCGTGTGTGTAGGGGAAGAGCGATATCAACTAGGCTACGTGAGTGAGTGAGTGTATACGCCTCTATTTGTGTGTGCATGAGAATCCGAGCTGCTTGGTGTTAATATATAATCCCTCAGACTGTAAGGGCCATCTGTCGTCATGCCTGCCTCCCTTCACCTGGCCACGTTGGACTACCGGGTAAGAAAAGAGGAGAAGAAGAGGAGGAGGGGCAAAGGTAGCATCATAGTCTAGATGGCAAGCCAAAAAAAAAAAAACTGATATTAATCATGGTCAGCAATTATTAAAACACACGAGTGGCATATGACTACAACTGAAAATAATTCTGGTTAGGGGATCTGATGCAGTTTAAGGGGATGCTGCACAAAGCCTGCCCACCCCTGTAAATTGAGAGAGATGGTTGCTTCCACCCATGCCAGTCGCTGATCTAATTCTTCTCATATACGCAATACCAGATAGAGAGAGGGGCTCTGCGTAATACTGGTGCAGGCAGAGCCACACCCACCCCACAGGGGTCTGATGGAGGCAGTAGCCCCTATATTTAAATACTGAGAATATGTTTACAGAGAATCTAAAAGTAATTATTTTCCTTGGGACAATTTTTAGACAATTTTAAAAAATACTACAGAAATTAAGAGAATATGAGTATTGAAGATCCACAATGATTCTACAATCCCTCATAATATTCACTGTCCAGTTTGTGGTTTCAGTTGTTATTCCAACCAAAGCAGTTTCTTGAAATCAAAAAGTAATTTCCTCATTCATTTTTCACCCACAAACTGTCAAATACTGCAAGAGACAGCAGAGACAACTTTTGCCATCTGAGCGATCAC
This sequence comes from Pterophyllum scalare, assembly GCA_024447675.2. Taxonomy (NCBI): domain Eukaryota; kingdom Metazoa; phylum Chordata; class Actinopteri; order Cichliformes; family Cichlidae; genus Pterophyllum; species Pterophyllum scalare. The sequence goes on from JAMQGT020012016.1 coordinate 247,091, forward strand.
ATTTCACGTACAAGCATTTGTTGTTCCCTGAAGAACGCACATGGATTACGTGCAAATCCGTCGAAGGAATGGTTCATCCACTAGAAGTTAATAATCACTTCACCAACATAACTAAAAGGAATACAGATGGTTATAAGGAAGAAATTATTTTTTGGACTTTGCCCACAATAATAAAAACGTGACAAGTGCTTCACCAGCCAGTAACAAAAGCAAAGCAATAGTCTAGCACTTTGATTTAAAAGAAAAAAATCCTTTACATATATTCCTTATACCTTAGAAATTTTGAGCAACAACTGATAACATCAAATAGCACCTTTGTGTAACTCATTGTGTGGTTCTGTGTTTACCAAGAACCGAATGCCACTGATACCAGTCTGCAAACTGAGAGCTGATATCACTGAGCTGATATGGGATATATTTATACAGGGGAACACCCTGAAAGGTCGCTTGCCACCTCGTTTTGCTTCAGAGAACCTGGAGTAACACTATGCACAATAATCACGTAGTGCTCATCATATGTCAGGTTCTGATAACTTTATGATCATTAATCATGAAACGCTATACAGGTAGTCTGCCAAATCCCAACAACAAAATCAAACATGCCGGAGAACAAGGTTTCTAAGTGAACCATAGAAGTGAGAAGTGAGCTCCTTTTGCTGCACTGCATGCCTGAGCTGCTTCATAGTCATTTCCCATGTACTATATTACTTGTTAAGGCTAAGTGGTTTTGTTAGTTTGGAAGCAAATGCTAAATACTTCTTTGACAAAGCAGCTAAAGTACTCAGGGTTTATTTAGGTCATAACTGCTTTCATATCAGGTTATGCAATTACATTTCCCATGCTAAAAATTTGTATTTATTTCAAACAATGTGAAGCCGTGGGTTATAAAAACCAAAGCAAAGAACTGAGTGGGCTCGACACCACTAACGAGCCCTTACGCGTGGTTTGATCTATTATCGCTCTATAAATATTGATTAAACAACTTCAACAATTGGGGGTATGTCAAGATTTTACACAATGCTGAAATATGCAGAAATTTCAACATCAATATTTAGAAAGAGATTAAATCTCAATTTTATAAATGACTGACAGGATATATGTCAAAGCAGTGCACGCCCGCAATCAAAACACTAAGAAATAGCACAGAGGAGGAGGCTGCGAGCTTAAGTAAAGAACTCAAACACCACCATATGCCACCTGCCAGAAGGAGTCACTGCACCATGTCACAATCTGCATGGGTCAGGTTAGTCTGTCCTGTTCCATATAGCAATACGTGGGTTGGCATCATGTAGGTACAGCCTATTTAGCATTATGAGGACACAAACATGCAATCCTATTACTATAAATCAGGGTTATAGGGACAGAAGGTTATCCAGAATGAAGTTTTGGTTACAAAGCATAAAAAAGGAAAACTGCTCCTTAACCTCCTTAAAAAACAAGAAGGTAATAGGGCATTATTACAAATTAGCTTCATACATAAAAGAATTTGTTTTGAAGTGTATAATTTTAATGAATCCAATATTTAATACCCCAAAGGACTAAAGAATAGACTCCTAAGACTCCCTCATCAACTATAATTTAAAATTTGAGACCTGGTCAACGTGCTTCAGGATACTGTAGTCACTAAAGATGGTGAAAATGATCAGTCATGCAGCTACCTTACAGTAGTTCATGCTGACTTTGTTTTAAAAAATGGACAAAGCACATGTATTAACAACAGCACTTGGGCCCATCATGTACATATGCCACACTTGGACATACACATGCAGATTTTCGTCTGGCCTCCATAACAGTTGTTACAAGTTTCTTGTTTAAGTTTGGACACAACCTCCGGTCAACCCACAAGTCTAGACAACCTATGCATCTGATTTTAAAAACGTTCTGGAGTCCTGCAGCAAGTGTCTGCCAACATTGTCTTTGTGGTGATGTCAGAGCCGCCATTAGGATACACTGTTTACGGAGCTGCAGCATAAACTCCTTAAAAGCCGTGATCGCTTAATCGGATTGGTGACATTTGACATCTGTGACTCACAAATGTGTCACCCAAAAGTGGTGTGTGTGTGTGTGTGCGCGCGCATGTGAGAGAGACTAGGTGCACAGTATGACCAGAAAGACAGAAATCTTGTTTTATTTCCCACCAGTCAACTTGAACAGTAATAAAAGTGATGGCCATATATCACAAATAGTTGATGCTATCATATATACAGTATAATGTAATGTATGTCATATGCAAGATAGTTACTTTGTCCAGTCAATCCTTGATCACAATAAAGACTAAATGCACTAAAATGTGGCTGTGACTCAGGATGCAGAGCAGGCCGTCTACCAATTGGAAGGTCGGTGGTTCGATCCCCAGCTCCTCTAGTCTGCATGATATTGACAAGTCATTCCCGATGCATCCATGTGTATCAGTGTTAGGTCAAAAAGTGTTTAGGCATAGAAAAAGGCATTTGTATGAATGGGTGAACGGGGCTTGTAGTTCTTATTGATTTTCCAGATTATTTTTGGAAATTGCAAACAGATTAGCATAATCACACAGCAGTGCAGCTAACGATCACTATCATGAGTACAGTCCTCTTTATAGTCTAACCAAGCAAAATACAAGAACGTGCTTTGTGTGCTCTAAAACTAACATGTTGACTTTCACTTACTACATGGACATGTACACCCTCACATTTATGGTCTTGTCTTCCTTTTGTCCAATACAAAGCTGCTGTGATAGAATTCTTGGCCAACCCTCAAAGGAACATATTAATGTTCAACGAGTCTTAGAACTTCACTCAGGCAAGCTTGAAAACAAAAGGCTAAAAATAAAAATTAACACAATGATTGATTGGTTTTATTGTTGGGATGGCTCCTACATTTTAATTCTTACTTCCTTGTGAAGACACATTACGTGTGATGTTACACTCGCTATGTTTTAAAGGTAAAAACAACCACAAGGAGCTGAAGTCACTCCACTTTTAGCCAAAATGTCAGCAGTGGAACATTTTGGAAGATGGAGACCAGTAAAAAGGCAGCAATACAGCAAGAAGAAACACTAGGTTTTACCACAACTCAAGTCACCCATTCTTAAATTCATTATATCAAAAATCATTTGTGAAATATGAAGCAGAATTTAATTTTGCATGACATCCATACATACTACAGTTTGTTATGATGGCAATATGAACTCACTACTGCATAGATATAATTGGATTAACTACAAACATGCAGTTATACTTTTCATGTCTTTCCTGAACACACTGAAAAAAGATTCATAGGGCTGGAAAAAGCAGATGAACCTCTGTGGTTAAAACTTCTACATAGGAACATTGAGTTGGGAGCACCATTTTCCATACTTGGACACTTGGATTAACGTTTTAGCAGGATTACAGCTATTGACGACGATCTGGTGTCATCCTAGAATTACCTGTTCTCTGAAACTGTTGTTTGGTTGTCAAAGTGACATGTCAGAGGTCAAACCTCCTCGGAAATAGGTTCGTGAACATAAACAAGATTAGATGACGGCCTTAAACGAGTCCGTTTCAAAGTATCTGCTCGACCAAGGACGTAGCATTCGTGTGAAAGGAATGCACTGATAATAGGGAAAACCTTTCAAATGGAGATCATTTTGTATGATTGTAAAGATTTTTAGAAGATTCTTGCAGAAGGTTTCTTTAGCACATTCTGATTTCTGAGAGGCACACTACTTCATCTAGAAGAGAAAAACTATTGGCACGCCACATAAGGAGCTAAGGGCGATAATGTTCCCTGCTACTGCCCCCCAAACATTTGTTTTAAATAAATGAAAAAGAGATTAGACTGTATAAAAGTCTAAGCGATAACAACCTGATTGCACAGTCCTTTTTAGTTTATAGCCTAAATTCCTACATTCTAGTCTAATATAATATGATGTTCATTTTATGTATTTAGGTTCCATTTAGAGTCAAAGAGTAGGACAAAACAGAGTATGCTCATTGAATTTCCTTGTGGAACACCACTTTGAAGCTGATGGCTGGTTACTTGCAGACATTCCAGGCTCCAGTTGCCTAGGTGACCCTCTAATGCATTTACTACTAGGTCATATGTCAATCAACGGTATTCTTTGCTCTGTAGCTGCTGCACGTGCTCGCCTGGATGTTTATCTTGGGACCTGCCTGTTTCCTGTCCCCAGTGGTTATTTCTCCCATAGTCCCTTGAAGTCACAGAATGTCATTCATTTTCTTTGGTCTCTGGTCGCCACGTCAATGTGGATAACTTCCAGTTTGTATGCAGCTTAAATTTAAGTTTAAGGCTTAGAAAAAGAGGTCTCCCTTTCTGTACCCTCTAAAACTGACTGATGAATATCTTGGTAGACAAACTTTTTAACCCAGTTAGACAGAAAACATTAATCATAATAAAAAATATACTACATGCCCATTTGAAAAATATTTCTGGATTTAACTTTTTGAACCTTGATGTGTCTTTTTTTAGTTTTATATTGTTTTATAACATCTCTTTTAATTTTTTTTCTTTTTTCGCTCTAAAGCTTCTGATTTATATAAATATTGCACCTTCTATTTTGTGATCATTCCAATCTTACAATTGCTGATCATGATTTCCAGCACTGATGTAAATTTACACACATGCATACACATTATATACATGTGTACATTTATATACATACAGTACCAGTCAAACATTTGGACACATTCACCCATTCATATGAATAGGTGAGTGTGTCCAATTGAAAAAATGATGCGGCAGGCTAGTCCATTTTGCTGAATTTTCATTGCAGCAACTCAAAATGGTACTCAGTTTATATAGCCCCGCATGTGTTAGTATGCATGCCTCCTCCAGCAGCTCTCTACATAGTCTCACCACGAGGTCAGGCATTGTCGTGCACTACGAGGAGCCCAGGACCAACTGCACCAATGTAGGGTCTGACAATGGGTCCAAGGATTTCATCCTGATACCTGATAGCAGTCAGCCTGCAGAGGTCTGTTCATCCCTCCATGGATATGCCTCCCCAGGCCATCACTGGCCCACCACCAAACCGGTCATGCTGAACAATGTTACAGGCAGCATAACGTTCTCCACAGCTTCTCCAGACTCTTTCATGTCTGTAATATGTGCTCAGGGGTAACCTGCTTTCATCTGTGAAAAACACAGAGCACCAGAGGTGGACCTGCCAATTCTGGTTTTCAATAGCAAATGCCAATCGGCTCCATGATGCCGGGCAGTGAGAACAGGCATCGTGTGGAACAGTCGATATCAAGTCCTCAGGCCACCCTACTGAAGTCTATTTCTGATTGTCTGGTCAGGGACATTCAAACCAGTGGCCTGCTGGAGGATAGTTTGTAGGGTTCTGGTAATGTCCATCTTGTTCTTCTTGCACAAAGGACCAGATACTGGTCTGCTGATGGGTTAAGGGCCTTCTATCCAAGAGTAACTGCCTGTCTTCTGGAATCTCAACCATGCTCTTAAGACTGTGCAGTTTTGATGGAGAATGGTTTAAAATTCCTACTTATCACTATGCAAGTCTCATAAGCAGCTACCAGAAACACCTCAGCAAGGCTGTTGCTGCTGAAGAAAATTTCGAGAGTCCACTTACTTTATCCAGCCTGGACTGTGGGTGATTAATTAGCTTCAATAAAGACAAGAAGGTACAACTGTCTGCGTTGTATAGTTCAGTCAGAATGGACATGAAACAGTACTCACAGAAATATTTGAGTGTTTCCTCAATCTGCTCATATGTGAGTCCCAGTACGACCTCTGGTGGCACCAGGGGGGTGTGCAGCCAATCGTCATTGTCATATCCAAACACACTGTCTGCTCGAAGAGTGTAGTTGGGTTGCCCTTCTGATAAGAGGCTCACTATCTCCAGCTCTGGCAGGTCTGAACAAAGGTCTGAGTGTGGGGAGTATTTGTGTGTGCGTGCATGTTTTGTATGGTGATTGATGAGTGTATAGATTTATGTACGACAGAGGAAAAACAAAGAAAGGAAATGGACATTAAGAACCACAGCAAAGCCAATGTCACCTGCTATGGCACACTGCCCTCTACTGACAAATGATTGAACCTACAATTCTCTCCTCCTAATAAATAAACACCAAGTCAGAATGAACTGAAGGCATATGCAGACTGTTTAAGTGAAGTTTTCATTCATATATTTAGAGTACTCATTATTTTAAATCTTTTAAAAAAAGATTACCTACCAGTTAGCGTAGACACATCATGGCAGGGTCGCCCCATGTCACTATAGTACCCCTGTGAAGCAATGTTAAGAGGCTGGGGGTCCACACCCAGGGACCCCGGCGCCTCCCCCTGCCCCTCATTGAGGGAGGAGGCTAACTGGGTGTCCAGATGGGCCTGTGGGGACCAGAAGGGAGGAGAAAGAGAAGAAAGAGGAGGAGACGAAAAGGGAGGGAAGGCAGGGTGGGACAGCTTGGCTGGGTGTGTGGGGTTCAGGGTGAAGGTCAACTCAGAGCCAGGTGTCCCACTCAGAGACTCAGGCCCCGCCCCACCCTGTTGCTCAGGGAGACAACACAGGCATCCAGGGCATTGGGCTCTGACTGGGACTGAAGGTAATGACTACAGAGAGGACAATGCAAAGAGGAAGAGAGGGGAGGAAACAAAAGAGAGTAGAAACATTAGGTGTCAGACGCAGTTATCTCCATGATACTATTACAGTTACACTGCTGAATATTGTATACATAGTACTGTGAAAAAAATATTTACCCCCTATCAAATGGTTTGGATAGCCTTTTTCCCTTAATAAATAAAATTATCATTTAAAAACTGAATTTTGAATTTACTCGGGTTATCTTCGTCTAATATTGAAATTTGTTTGATCATCTGAAACATTTAAATGTAAGAAATATGCAAAAAACTAAGAAATCAGAACGAGGGGGGGTGCATACTTTTTCACAGAACTATACAAGTTTATTACATTAGTACATGCACAGTCTGCTATATGGTGTGATGCAGGTTTTGCTTTCAAGTCTACAGATATAAAATATATAACAATATATGTTACACAAGCAATAGAGATATTGTTGTTTTGCATTCACTCTACAGGAATACAGTGCAGGCTTTTATTTTTTAAATGATGGAACAGACCCCAAAAATGAGGCATAACAAAGTAATGAAGTATAATGAAAATTAAGTATAAAAGAAAGTGCAGGTTCACTGTTTTTTGGGGGGCCATTGCTTAACTTGTTTTCTTTGTAGAAGTTTCTATTTATGTAAATTATTCCAATTTATTTTTCAAAAGACGAGAACTCATCCCAACATTGTTTGTTTTAATTAAAGTGTCTATTAATAAAGCAAGGCCTCGCCGGTATGTGTTGCAGGGTCACAAAGATAAAGTCACCACCAGCTGAAGCTTCACAATGATCAGGAACCACCTAAAATTATGCCACATTCACGTGCATTAAACCAAGAGCTAGTGAATAACACATATCCTGTAGGCCAAACATACAGAGTTCAGTGTTTGAGCTGATGAAGATATGTCTTATGTTAAAACCACTATTTGAGGCACTTTGCTAGAAGCTAATTTTATTACTTTGTGTCCCAGACCTTATCTTTCCAGATACTAACTCAACCTTCCTGTCTGAGTCAGTCTGAGCTTCAAACATTAAACATTTTTAACTGTGTCTGTAGATGTTGGAAATATTCTCACAGAGCTCAAATAGCTTGTATTTAGTGTTATATTATTTGAAAATAATGCCTTTCTCATTAGTTGAAATCATATATAAAGGCTTCATGGTTTACCCAGGCTGCTAACAAAAGGACACTTGATACCTCAGCCAAGTTATTGCAGTCAATAAAACATGTTGGCCAGAGGGCAAAGGCTTAGCTCCAATTAAAGCAACAGCTACGAGCCTACCAGTTCAGCTCGGGCATATGCACGTGACACAGCTCAAGACTACAGTTCCACCATCACACACACCTGTCTGACTGCACATGAATTAAAATCCCCCTGGCACGAGTATCCCTATCACCACCCCCAGCAGAGACCCCATTTCTCTTTATCCACTTTGGTGTCTGCTCTCCACTGCACAGTCCATCCAATCAGCTGAGTGCTTTGGTTTGTGGCCAATACAGTCCCATCAGTCCTCTCTCTCTCTTATAGATGTCAGAGGAGTCACACCATAGTCACAGAGCACAGCCAAGCTTTTCATATGAACTCAATGTCAGTTACAATGTAGTAGTTTGGTTAGTTACCCATGCAGCCCAGCAGGCCCCCGTCACACTTAGGGGTGACACTGGGGGCATGGTTATTAGCCATCTCCCTTACCTTTTTATTGCTGTCTTTTTAGTGTCCTAGACATGATGCCAAAGTCAGCTGAGTAATCAGCTAGGACACGATTTGAGCAGATTATGAAACTGCAGAGATTACTGCACCAACCTCAAAAACAGCAAAAGGAAAAACTACACAAAACAGACTTAAAATGCCATCAGGGATTTCTGAAATGTACCCACAACCAGGACAGGAGAGAAATTTAATCTCATGAAACAATAATAACTATAGGAAGCAAGGTGGGTGTTGATATTGGCTTGAATTGAAATAGTGTAATACAAGCAGAAAATCCTCCCTTTGACCTTGAAGCCTGGACTGAGATGAACTCAGAAGGGGTAAAGAGTGTTTGAAAAGCTCTACATTGGTACTCTGCGTGAACAATGCCCTTCCAGGAGGGTGTGTACGTGAGCTGAGGCACACAGACAGAAAGATAGAGCTAGGAGGGGGAGGGAGAGAGGACGCCTGGACTCAAGGCTTTCAAGGAGGGGTGTATTTGACACATGAGGATTTAAGAGAAAGGGTAAAAAAAGACAAAGAGTGTCAACACTTTCTTTCACCAGCAGATTTAATAAGGTAGATTCTGCACACTAGCCAAAAGCCTCTTTTCTCCTGATCCTTTCTGCAGAGTCTGTAGCAGAACTGACCTAAAACTCGAAATTTATCTTATCAGTAAACACAAAACCCAAAATGATTTACACCGTTTAGCACATGGTTGCAGTCCTCATGTTTTACTGGTTTTAATATGTTTCAAATAACTAATTATTCAATTTGATGTTTCTTCCAAACTTTGTAGTAAAGGAGACGGACCTCTTGCAGAAGTACTTTTTTTTTGCATAGCTTTGATCTAAAAAGCTGAACACAACAAGGTTCAAAGTCCACAAACAGTTTTAATAATAGTCAGCTTTTCCCTAAGCTTTCATTTGTAAGCCTATTTGCCTTTAATTGACACTATATAGTCAAGAGACAGACAGGGAGGATGTGAAAGAAGAATAAAAGTATTTGTTAACATTTTAAATGGTAAATGGACTAGTTCTGATATAGCGCTTTTCTACTCAGACTGAGCACTCAAGGCGCTTATACAACACATTTACATTTACCCATTCATACAAGCACTTCCATGTGTAAGTAAGCTAAGTGCTTTTTTATTGTCTAACACATTCACACACATACATAGTCCACTGATTTTTGCATCTGAGAGCAACTTGGGGTTCAGTATCTTGCCCAAGGATACTTTGGCGTGCAGCCAGGAATCGAACCGCTGACCTTCCGATCAGCAGATGACCTGCTCTACCTCCTGAGCTACACTTTAACAATGCTGTTAAAAAAAAAAAATTCCCAGTAAGTTAGTATATTACCTATAGAGCATGACAATGTTTGATACTCAATAAAAATAAATTACTGAAACATCCAGTGACACTATTCACCAATTCAGATCAAAGCATTTTTTGTAAAAGATTGTGAAATTCCCCCATGTCTAACTTCAGAGAGAGAGTCACCATTAAAAGTTTTCTTCTTCAATATATTCAAGTTTGAAATAATATTTTAAGAAAAATAGTTATAAAAGGACGTATACATTTTTGTACATTTTCACTCCATCCATCCATTTCTCTTCCACTTATCCAATTCAGGGTGAAGGTGGGGGCGGAGGCTATCCCAACTGCCATAGGGCGAGAAGTACACCCTGGACAGGTCGCCAGCCTATCGCAGGGCTAACACAGAGAGACAGACCACCTTCACACTCACATTCACACCTGCGGGCAATTTAGATTCGCCAGTTAACCTAACCCCACTAACTACATGTCTCTGGACTGCGGTAGGAAGCCAGAGTACCCACACAGACAAGGGGAGAACATGCACACTCCACACAGAAAGGCTGGGGCCAGATGGATTCGAACCCAGGACCTTCTTGCTGCGAGGCAACAGTGCTAACCACTGCCGCCCCCAATTTTTACTGTCTTGTGTATTATAAAATACCTCTTCCTACTTTGCTCTAAAAGCTGTAAATAAAACTATGTGAGATGTTTTGTAGGGAAATCACTTTCTAACTAATCAAAGACCTGACCTGGCCATGGACTACAGGGACATACCACTTTGTTTGTAAGGAGATATAACCTTTACCAAGGCGACAAACAGAAGCGTGCAAATATTTTAGGCAATTCACACAAAGCAGTGCGGCTTAAGCAGTCTAACTGCACTTAATCATTTGCTTTCCTTTCATGAAGAATGGTCCAGTGTATCCTATAAAAAAGGAGAAAAAGAAAGGAAGCACTGGAGCACTTTTCCTTAGCATTTAGATCGAGTGTTCTCAAAGTTTTGAGGACTGTGACACTTTAGCGAGTCACACTGAGAAACAAAAAAAAATACACACATCAAAAGTGTTTGTAATGTGTCTGCTCAGAGGAATCTTGGTTTATGTTGGCATAAAAAAGCTGGTTTAAAGCTTTATTAACCATCAGTGAGCATTCCTTTACACCAGCTTTGTTAAATGTCAGTCTGTTCCTATTGAAAAGAAATGCTCCCTTGGTTTTGTCTGTGCTGCTATATTACAGTATATCCTTGTTCAAGGGCCATTTAAAACTGGCTGTACTTTGAAATCCCTCTTATTATGAGTATTATTTTCTGTGCCATTTCCCAAGTTATAAATCCGACTAAGAGAAAATAAATAAATATTCAAGCACAAACCTGGTCGCAACATCTTGAAGCCAGCCTGGGATCACGTTAGGACACAAATGAAAAAGAAACAACCTGCTTTCTCAGAGTGTTTAGGCTAATTATTGTTGTTTTAAAGGCAAAGGGTGCTATTTAATGTAGGTTTTCTCTGTTTATCGCACTTCGTGAGAACAGATAAATAAACAACACAAAATTGGTTAACGTCAATAAAAAGGAAAGCAAAAACATGCTGTTATCAGTCAAACAAGATACACAAACAGCTGCGTGCTTGCCATGTCTGGCTATTCAAGAGAAAGACATTTTAACAGTCTAGGGACTTTAAAGAATAACGCACGCATGCATTTAAATGATTAAGTGTCATAAGATGATGGCAGTGTATTATACAAAATGCTCTGATATTTTACTTCCTACAATCTGAGACTGTATAGTATTACAAAGCTAACACAAAGAGAAAGTCATCACAACTTTAAGGGTTTTTTTTAAAGTTAATTTTAAAGCTCCATCTCTTTCTCCGAATCATCCTAACATCACTTAACTGTTAAAAAGTCAAGATCCAAGCATCAGACTTGATTAAATATTTGAACTTTATCAGCTGAGAGGATAAGATGACCCAACAGTTCATCTACAGCACATTATGGCACAGAGATAAGTGGACGTGCATCAGTCCACGATCTAAGTGCACCATTAAGACAACAAACAATACCTACAACCCCTTCTCTCTCTCACACACACACGCACGCACAACAAGATGTTTATGGCCCAATCCAACTGCAATATGCTGTTTGACGAGAAGTGCATGTATATCCGTGTTACCAGCCAATGCAATAAACTGCTACTGAGGTTCCAGTACCTGTGATGCTCAAGCAAACTCAAATTCACCTTAGTTTAATTTCATATTTTGATTGAGATATGGCAGGCAAAATTTAAGAATACATTTATAGGAAAGACAAAAAGTGAAAAAATCTTTCAGTTACATTACTGGAAATGTCAGGAAATGTTTTGAAAAAGCAAACAATGAATTAAAAGAACTGTTTGGTTAACCATTAGCAACCAATAACTACCATGTTCCCATAAAAAGACACATTTATTAGTCATAAAGGAGACTCGGGTAATGTTGGGAGTCTCAGACTCACATGAGCAAAGTGGCTGGCGCCATTGCATTATTTGGTCACCACAAATATAATGTAAAATGATATTCATGGCACTATTAATAACACCTCCATTTAAAAATAGACCCCACTAATCTGCACAAGGCAAACACGAAGCTTAGATCACGACAAAAGACAGGTAGTGATGCAGATACAAAACAAATATTGAAGTGAAGTCTACCACATTGGAGAAAATTGGAAAGTAGCTCTCCCCCATATACCAGTGTATTTTCAAGTGAGACAGAATGAGACATCACCATTTACGGTCATATGAAAAAGAAAGTTTTCACTGAACTCTGCATTCCTATGAAAAACTAAATACACCCTTACTGCTTCCACAGGAATTTAGAGCACAAGTAGCAGCCAAATGTTGCTAATCAAATGCACTTGATTAACTGGTCATCAGTTAGCATGTTACATGTTAAAGTTCATGACAGTACAATTAGAAAAAGACTGAGCCACTATAGCTTGTTTGGAAGGGTTGCCAAGAGGGAGCCTGTTCTCTCTAAAACAAACATGGCAGCACAGCTTAAGTTTGTAAAGCTGCACCTGAACAGACCACAAAGACTTCTGCACCAACGTTCTTTGGACATGTGAGACCAAAATGAAGATGTCTGGCCATTATTCACAACTATATATTAGGTGAAAACCAAGCAGAGCACATCAGCACAAACAACTTATACCAGCTATCAAGCACGGACATGAACTCCTTTGTGCACCAAAGTATTCTAAAGTCAAAAAAGTTGTTTTTTTCTCTTTTATAAAGCCATGCCAGTTTTTGCATCTCTGTGCAAAATCTCTCCTTGTCTGCATTTCTGAACAGAAATGCTTGAAGTGGCCAAAATGGGTGCTTAAAAAGTCTAAGTTAAAACTGCTTATGATGTGTAATGGTTATTACTCGATCATAACGAAATATATAACCTGACAACTGCTATGTCTCCTGATAGCTTTTTTATTTCCAGGTCTTCTTTTTACTTGTTATAGTTAACTGTGGAGATGAAATAGAAATAACATAAGAAAAAGCACACGGGAAACAACAGGGGATTATACTGTGAATAGGAATGCCATCCTGACAACTGGGAGAGCTGTATCTGGACAGGAACGCCACATGAAAAAAATACCAAACACTCACTTTCTAGAAGTCCTGCTCTGCCCACTTATGTTCTGTTCTTGGACAAACACACCACCTTAGTCCACTCGTAGATATCTACGTAATAAAAACTTTTCTGAATAAAAATACAAAATTAAGGGAAGCAATTTGTTAAGTTGCTGACTTGCGTGAGCTTTAAGACAGAAACACTAGCGAGAGATACAAAAAGGCAAGGCCGAAATAATTAATACAGACCCATCAGAATTATCCAAAGTCCTAAGTCAGACAGTAAGCAGGGTTACAACAATCTCAATTTTTTTGAAAGACATCATGAAAGACATTTGTTACATTGTATTAGAAGCCTCCGTAGAAGACCAAATGTGAAAAACAAAAGGGCCAACACGTTTCTGCCCATCTTTTAGGGCTATTCTCAAGTTTAAACATCCTTCAGAACAGAAAATGTGATACTTTAATCTCTAAATCCCTTCTCTGATAAGTTAGATAAACAAGCAAGAAAACACTATTGCAGTTTACAATCACCTCTAATGACAGAGGCCAACACTTTCAGCCATAAACGCTGAATGAGTTTTAAATCTTGAGACCCATCACACAGCTGCTTGAATGAACTGCGAGGCCAGAAAGACTTTTTTAATAACTCCCCTCACATTCATCGCATGTGACAGAATTGGAAACTCTCGTGTGACATCTAATCTTCAGGGTTTTTTCAAAAGAACAAAGAAGCAAGCCTCAAGCAAAGTTTTAAAAATTGCTGTGACTGGTTGGGCAAAGATCAAATAATCAAAATATTTAAATAGCTTATGGCAGCTAATCATTCCTTCTTTTTTTTTTTTTAAGCACAAAGCAGCGTAATTATACAAATAAAACATCCTTTAATTGACTTCTATCATGCTGACACGTACCAGGAGTGGATGAAATTAAACAGGTCAATCCTTTGGTGCTTAATCAACATTAACCAAACCACTAAATACGGCAGAACATCCTGCTAGAATGCTAATGACAGCAGACAAGCTCATGAGCTATAGTACTTACTATAAAACCATGAAACAGACTCACCGAGGTGCTGCAGCAAGTATCCTCGCATTTGATATTTTATGTGCAGTAGGCACAGGTTCCTTTACTGTATCCTTATCAAATTACTTGCTTTCTCCTGCTACTGCTGAGTTTACCGGCCGGCTTCTGTCCTGTCAGAATGAAAGAGCAGCGGTGAAGCAGGGTGGAGGTGGGGCTGAAGGGGGAATGAGGGGGAGAAGGAGGAGGGACGTCCAGGCAAAAGGCGTGCTGGTTTGCCATGCTGTGCCTCTGTGATACAAAGGGCACAGCATGGCCCTTTACAGAGAAGGAAAGGAAAGGTTTTTTGTTTTTTTTAGTCAGCACGTGTTTAGGTTATCATGATAAAGCAGATCAGGACTTCCCTCTTCCTCATGTACACACAGTGATTTGCATCATTCAAATAGTACAGGGATACAGTCTTTGGCCTCATCTCTATTATCCAAATTAGATTTAATCATATAGTTGAACCTTTATCAAATCAACAATGCCAAATGTGTTTCCCAGCACTGCCAGTGACTGATTTACAGGTAGTAATCAGTGATTGATTACTGGCTATAATACGGACCTATACATTTTTACTAATAAATCAACTTTGTGAATGTCTTATCCTGTGTATGCTTTATGAATGTTTAATTTGTGTGTGCATATTTCTGAACTTTCTACTTTAATCTGTGGACATGCATTTTATCTTGTAGGTTGAAAGTAATTAATTTTAGGGGTCAGTTAGAATAAATGTTTACATATAGGTCAACAGCAGAGGTGTGGGTACAGTAAGCAATTTAACATGCAGCTCACACAAGCCTCCATTTGTTTGTTAAATCAGGCTTAACTTAATAGTGGCAACAAAAACACAGTGTACCAGTTCACCCATAAAAACAGAACAAGCATTCTGGAAACATATAATCACAAAACAAATTCAAGTGCTTTTTTTTTTTTTAATTAAAGTTCACATCTGCAAAAAAAAAAACAAAACAAAACAAACAAAAAAAAACTCCTTAACCAGTTTTGGTCAGTTTTTTTTTTCTTTTGTTTCCCCCCCCCACACACACACACTTTGTCTAAAATAGCAGCATGGCTGCCACAGTCCTGATATCATAGGAAATGGCCAAATATGCAATGAGATCACACAAACTGGAACATGAAAGTCCTTAACTGTGCTGATCTGTTGGTGCAGTATATCTTTAGCAACAAGCAACTTCTACATTAAACTATCTTGTTGACTGACCAAAAGAAAAAACAAACCCTGTAAAAATGTGGATTTTAGGTAGCATCTAAACTAATAAAAACTAAAACAAAACACGCTGTTGAAGTTTCTAGGGAAAAAAAGAACAATCACAAAAGAACTATAAGAGTGTCCCCATAAAGACCCAAAACAAACACTGTAGTCCACTAGATTTGTGGCTAGAAGCAAAGTCAAAACTATGTGTAGAAAGCAAATAAAAATGAACTCAGTGGAGTGTCCCCAAAACAGCTGTTCTTCTGCTGTGACTGAAGTCAAACAGCAGTATGAGATGGAATACCTAAAACTGTTCCCTTTGTTACCATACATACTATAATATATGCTAGTAATATATACTATGTTGATTGCTAGCATACTTTGAGGAATATAAATGTGCTTTTCACTTTTCATTTTAAAAACAGAAATAAAACTCCTTAACTGTTAAACAAAATGCTGCACAGTTACTCAGGTTTATATTTCAATTACAACTTTGGCTTTCAGTAATAATGAAAACAGGATAATGAGGGAAAAACTGTTTTGGATAAGTTAAAAAAAAAATTTAATAAAAAAAATTGATTCATATCCCTGTCAAACTCTTGTTTTGATTTTTGTTGTAAATCAAATGCAAACTTTTCCTTTGACAGAAAGATAAGCTGTAAAAGGTTTGTGCTGTGAACCTGTGGGAGGATCATAAACAGCTGTCTGCAGCTCTTACTGTAGGTCTCTCTTTATCCTCTATCCATTTTAATTTTTGAATTTTTTTTGTTTGCTTTTGTTTTTGTGTTTTGAAAGAAATTTGTTGTTAAAAAAACATATATAGTTTAAAAAGTTCAGTAAATTGTGGTTTTTGCCATATTTGAGCAACCTTAGTTTAAAAGCAATTACTGGCAAAGTGACTGATAAGCGTATAATGCCACGTCACCAAAATGAATCTCATAATCAAATGTACACAGGCAAAAGAAGTGAGTTTTCTAGAAAAAAAAAATCTGTGCATTTTACTAGTGTCTTTATTTTAAGCAAGCAAACAAAGAACAAAGCATCATCGGTGCCCCTGCCTCTCTTACCCTGGTAAATACTAAATATGCTACCTTGTACCTCGGAGAGGTCAAGCTAGTGTTAGATGGTCCCATATCTGAATGCTTAACTACACTATATTGCCAAAAAGTATGTTTCACATATAAGAATTCAAGTGACATCCCATTCTTAATCCATAGGGTTTAATATGATGTTGGCCCACAGTATGCACCTATAACAGCTTCAAGCTCTTCTGGGAAGGTTTTCCACAAGGTTTAGGAGTGTGTTTATGGGAATTTCTTACAGAAGCATATTTGTGAGGTCAGACACTGATGTTCGACGAGAAGGCCTGGCTCGCAGTCCAGTGGTGGCGTGTTTTACACCACGGTATCAGACGTTTTGCATTGTGCTTGGTGATGTAAGGCTTGGATGCAGTTGCTCGGAAATGGAAACAGATCCCATTCCACCGAATGACTGCAGAAAGTTGGTGACCTGTGCACACTATGCGCCTCAGCATCCGCTGATCCTGCTCTGATTTTACGTGGCCTACCACTTCGTGGCTGAGTTGCTGTCATTCCCAATCACTTCCACTTTGGTATAATACCACTAACAGTTGATTGTGAAATATTTAGGAGTGAGGAAACTTCACAATTCAATTTCATGATTCACGATTTCACTGAGCTCCTGAGAGCGACCCATTCTTTCACAAATGTTTGTAGAAGCAGTCTGCATGCCTAGGTGCTTGCTTTTATACACCTGTGGCCATGGAAGTGATTGGATGGGTGAGTGAATACTTTTGGCAATGTAGTGTATATAACCTGAGATGTCTACAAAATAAAGCAAACAAAATACATCAAATTTACCTAAACAACCTTTAGAAAAATAAACCTAAAAATGAGCTTAATCAACATATACACGTAGAACGTGCTCAAACTTCCAAAATATTCTAATTAATAAACAACAAGCTATTAGATAGGTGCTACTCCTCCTTCAAATATATATTTTTGTTAATTTTTTCTATTACAGGTGAACAGTTGTAGGAGGGTTGCATGAACCCAAAGACACAGAAACACCGGTTAATTATTCTTTCCCCTTGGTTGTGTTACATGAAGGGTACTCCTGTGCTAGAACAGACCTAGACTTCATTTCAGTGTGGACTTGATTTAGCAGTGTTGTCTGCTCTGCCTTTGTATTGCCAGTGCTTTACGTGTCAGGGCAGTTTGTACACAAAGGTGCCATTCATATCCCACCGGTTTGTGTGTGTACAGAGGGTGCACCTCCTGTGAGTCACTGCTGCCTGACTCTGTAGTAAAATTATCATGTACAGTCGTACAGAAGCCATTGTTAACATCAAGACTACATCCTAAACAAGAAAAGCAAAGCTGAAGGTGTGTTGAACTCATTAGTGCTATACCAGAGGAGGTGTTTAAGAAGATTATTTCAACTGGAAGGAGCAAAAACCCATTTGATTTAGTAACACAACTACTGGTTATGTTAATGTATTCAGAGGCTAACAGTTGACCAGTGATCATTTTCACTTGTAGTTATTATTATGGACAACATAAACTGTAAAACCCCGGAGAAGTCAAAGCTGAAGTCAGGGATATCAACACGTTTTGTTTCGTTTGGATGTTTTTAATAATTTGGGGTTTAATTTGGGTTTGAAAAAAGTGTCGCTGAAGATATATTTAAAGTTGGGATATTATGCAGACTGTTGAAAAGATGAAAAGATGACTCGTAGCATTAACACCTCCACCCACCCACAGAGGAGTCATCCCACCCTCCCGCAGCGTTACGGAAAACATCCCTTCGCTAGCTTTCAACAGTCCAGAAACAAACACCAAAGCGACAGGTCAACGACAGAAGTGCGTGTGAAATGTCAGGAAGGGGGTGAAGAAAAGGAAATAAATCAAACTTACGTGTTTATTTCACGTGTATCTGTTCGAGGTCGAAGTCGGCGCTCAAGTTTCCCCTCCGCAAACTTGAAGCTCAGCTGTCACGACCGGTAGTTCCATTTGGGCAGCTTGAGAGCGAGGCATCATGGGAGATGTAGTTTTTCAAATAAAAAAACCCCACTTAAAAAACATGATTTTTGCAAAGCTGTTCATTTAGTTATTGGTTTGTTTGTTTGTCTGTTTGTGATATTATCAGGAAATGTACACACAATCCGTAAGGCCAAATTTGATGACATTTGGAGCAATGGATGGTGGGCAAAGGAAGGACCCATACGTTTTAGAACGAAGCCAGATCAGTTGCCATAAAACTGCGAAACCAATGGCTGTGAAGGGTGAAAAAACAAGAAAACATTACTAATGCAATCAGATCCCACAGTAAAAATAAATAAATAAAGTCTGTAGTGCTTAGCTGTCAATTCGCAGACATATCCAAACACTTCAACTTGTCCTTCGTGTCATCTTTGCATGTATCATATGCAGTGGCGGCGCCGGGGAGGCGCTAGGGGGTGCTATAGCTCCCCCGGAAAAGTCATAGCACCCCCCAGAAAATAGCTTGTGTCTGTGTGTGTTGAGAACTGAAAGAACAAATGATCTTTCATAGCACCCTCAGTAAAATGCTTACCCCCCCCCACAGCACCTGCAGAAAAATATTTCTGGAGCCGCCACTGATCAAATGAGAGGATAGCTTGTGGAAATTGACTCTGTTGTAGCAACTGGCCACATGCAAAGTATTTCAAGCCAGAGAAATCATATCACTCCTTGTGGATATTTTTGGCCGTCACATCTGACCCTGTCTGAGCTTGCACAGGGTGTGACAGGCAGGTAACAAGCATTCAGTGCTAAGTCATCAACAAACAGACGTGAAAGCAAAGAGATGACTAAATGACTACCAATAAGCAAATGCATTTTAGCTTTTATTTAACATATGCAATAAACACATGGGAGATGTTTTGACTGACACTTCTGTTAGTGACAGCAAACTCTGCATGCCTGACATTTGTCTTATAGTTATATTTGTTATGAAAAGAACATCTGTAGAACATCTGTTATTTTTAGTGGCCTCTGTTGCTTTATCTAGGTCTTCCCAAACTAGTAAGGACTCCCACATGTGACTGGAATAAATGCCGAGCTATTTTAACCCCGAAAGCAAACACGCAGCGGATCTGACCACATGACAAGATGTCTCATCTCAGGCCTTGATGACTGTTGGCATATTGCGTGAGTCTCTATCTACCTCTAGTGGTGACACATTCAATCTGCCAAAAGATTTTCGTTTCGAGTTTCATTCAAAGATCAGTCATTCAGTTATTACTTTTGTTCATATCTTTGTTTAAGTTAATCATATCTTTGTCTAAGGTAAAAACAGTCCTCAATTTTAGATACATTCATAGTTTAACTGGTAGATTTGTTATAACCAAATCTTTGTGTAACCTACAATTGGTCTGCTCCAAAGCTCTGGAATAACTAAATTAGTGAAGTATGAGCGGAGTTATTTTATGGGCTCAACCTTTAAGATAATATAGACAAAAACCCTATAAAAACAAAATCTTATCAAAATGGAAAGCATATACAGTTCCATTATGACAAGTGTTTGCACACTTGTCATGAGGCTTCAAAACAAGGGACTAAGTGAACCAACCCTGAATGGGAGCTATTTTGTCAAATGACGTTTTTAAGATGCAGCCTCTTTGCAAGTTTTTTTAAACCATATTTGGTTAATTAAAAGCAATATTTTTATTTTATTTTATTTTTTTTGTTCTTTTGCAGTTTTCTAACACTAAAATTGTATTTTTATATTCAAAGTACCGGGATACCTTTCATGGTACTGACAGTCAGCTGTAGCTCTTCTGCACCTTTCCTCCATAACATTCTTAAGTGGACAGCCAACGCTCAAGTGTGCATCTTCCATTAATAATTTAACACAGTCTCCTCTCCATCAATGCAGTGAGCCTGTGTTCTGCTCCAGGCCACTTCCTCTCCCAAAGGACAATAGCTCCATTTCCTGCGGGGTGTGAAACAGGCAAGTATTGTGAAGCAGAGACATCATATCACTGTGTGGTGTGCTTGAAATGAAAGACAGACTTGGCTGTGCTGTCTGATTCATGGTCTTTTTACTGGGAGGTTACAGGGTAAGTCTGGAGCCAAGACAACAGACCTCACTGTAGACGGTTCTGTGACCTGTGTGTGCACTATTTTAAAAAGGGAAGCATATTTAGTATGACTGGCATTATATAGGGCATTTTATATCAGCTGTATTATATTACAGAGACAGACACATGAGCTCACTGAGTGTAACCACATAGCCTCTTTAATGTTTCTACATGAATGTTTGTGCTTTATAAAAGAAAGAGATCAAAAAGTGGGAGTTGCATCAGTGTTAAAACAAAAGTGTTTTGACAGACACAGCATGAGCTGCAGTCCCACATGAATCCCACTCTTTTAATTCCTGGCTAATTTTCAAAATAAAGAGCCTGCTGTGTTCAAAACAAAGGCACCATTCTTGTCACTGCAGCCCCAATGTCCACCATCCTGGGATATCTGAGAAAGCCAGAGTTTAAGGCATGCAAAATAAAAGTTAAAGTCTTAGTTGTGACAGTAAAATCCAGATTCAGACAGCAAGTTGAAGTCACTGTTCCAGTCACTGAACAATCTAATCCTCATCAAACCCCTCAAGCAGCTCATGAAAACTCAAGAGTGTCAATTGGGCCTGAAGCTATTTTTAAAGAGAGGACTGTCAGCCCTCACATTCACTCCAACAAATATAATGGCCTATATAATCAGCAGTGGCCTGATCTCCCTTCGCTGCTGTCTCTTTCTTTGTTGGAAGCACAGATGATAACTGTCACAGTGGTCACATAAGGGAGAACCATGACGATACAGCCTGAGGCAGGACTGAGAACTCAGCCTGACCTCTATGAGTCTACCATCCAGCCTGAGTGTTTCATATCAGCAGCTGGAGGAGCTTCTGCTCACTGGCAGTCTGGCGTATTTATTTCCATATGTATTCAACAGAAATCTAATTTTCCCATTATTTACATTTTTATGTGCTAGTACATGCTCATGCTACAGTGTTGTTTGGCTTGTTTGTGCTGTTGGCCGTGAAATTAAAGTGGTACTATGCTTTTATCAGGAACTGAAGGTGCATAAAATAAAAAAAAAATAGAAGAAGAAGAAAAAAGGTAATTTTAGCCCATTGCTAGGTGGTTGCTGGGCAACATAATGACATCATAAGATATATCTCTTATCTCTTATAGATAAGGACCTTGAGTAGCCTAAGATGAACCTGTGTGCCAAGCTCAGCTGCTCAACTCCTGATTGTGTAGAAGGAAATGGCAGCCCAAGAAACAAATACACAGACAGTCAGACAGAGATAGATTTCAGGATAACGTGGGCAAAACAAATGCTTTAAAACTTTGTAGCAGTAGGCCAGAGGAAAAGGAAAGGCTTTGACTATAATGACTAGAGGATTTACTGATATGGCAATCAACTTGAAATGAGTCTTTGACAATTGTATTTGATTGTCGGTTGAAGTGATTTCCTATGGTAAAATATCTAAATTCACTGAGTGGTTCAAATTCTTAGTTTTTAAGAATTAATAGGTTTTGAACTGTTCTGACAAACAGAATATTTTAATGTCTGTTCTATACCCATTAATTATCTCCATATTTACATCATTCACTATTACCTTTTGTTATTTAGTAATCATTCAGAGGTCAGATAAGAATTATTTTTCCCATTTTATTTTATTTTCATATGCCTCTTTAAATATTTTTGTACATGTCTACTATGTATAGCGTGTCCATTGTAATCTATCTTGTACACACAGATTCTTGTAAAAAATAAACATGGTTAACAATTAAATGTGACCTAGTTCTTATTTTTTCCTTCCTCTTCTCCTGGGTGAATGTACATGATGTTCACGAGGGTGGAGAAGGTGCGTGGATAAGTTGTCCGGTGTATATATAAAAATTTAAAATTAATAGTTAATGGGTTTCATTATTCATCAAGTTTATTTTTCAGACTGGGTTATAGAAAATGTTTTATTTAAGCACTGAAAAAATCATTAAATATAGTTTCAGTTTCTGATTTCAAAACCAGTTTCCACTGAAAATGGCGATGTAGTTCCCAATTCCAGTTCCCAAATGAAGCCTAAAATAATAAAGAAAGCACCATTATACCAAATGCGCATGACGCAGAGACAAATAATCAACATTATCAGCTTCTCTGTGAACTCTTGAGTATCGCTTCCCGGCTGCTGTGACTCATTCCTTGGGCTGGTTTCGTGTTATAATCAAGGTGTGGTCGGGCGTCATAAAGGTGAACAACATGGCTGTGAGTACTCGGCCTCACAGTGGTCACTACAAATATAACGTATAATATACTTATACAGGCTACGGTACTTAAACATATACAGTACTTTACACCTGTCGTATACTGTGCTTTACAAAATCTAAAGTTTTTTGTTTTTTTTATCGGTGTCGGTCAGTGCCTTTTCAAATGAAAGAATTAAGTAAAATTTACTAAATATTCGCTATTGTATCAAAGGGTAACTCTGTATCGTGATACTGTGAAAGTCCATGCACTGTAATAATGGAAGACAGACGTAAACTTTATGTGCTGTTTAACTTTACAGTTTATTACAGTTGTTACCAATAAAGCGACGTCTTTCCCTCCCAGATTGGAGAGCGTGGGTGGGGTCTGGGGGAGGGAGGCGGGCTCTGGGTGAGGTGACGCTCCTTTTACTCGTTTTTTTGTTCAGAGGAGCGTCGGCCAGCTGCAGCGGGGGAGAGAGTGGAGAAAAGTGAGAAGGAATAAAGAGAGGAGTCCCGTACCGACAGAAGAAGTAATTTAAAAAAAAAACACCGAATTGGAATAATCTAAAATACGTCGGTGTGTTAAGACAGGTAAGATTCATTAAATATTCTTTTTCCGTCAGTTTTTTCCCTTAAACTGCTCTTAGTGTCTGACAACGTTTATTCTTTTCTTTGTGTGTGTGTGTGTGTGTAATCATTTCTGTCCTTCATTCTATAATAAAAAGCTTACATGTTCGTGTGGGGTAGTTACGTTTCTGTCTGTTACTTACCTGGATGCAAATTCAGATGTTTTGTATTAGGAATTCATTTCCGCATGCCTCAAACCACTACTGCCTGTTGTTAGGGAGCAGCCTACTGCGGGAGCTCTGCAGCCACCAAAAGTTTGTTTTCGTAACGCAGTTTGTTTCATTATTGTTGTTATTAACTTTCCAAAGTGCGGCAGACCCCCCCCCTCTCTCTCTGCCAAATGATCACGACTTTTACCCCGTGTATCGATCATGCAACTAGACGTCACTTGTCGATAGACACTCCCGTGTCGTTGGTTGTTGTTGGTGTTTTAAAGATGAAGCATTGGTTTCATTGGTGTGCTGCGTACGGGAGAGGTGTCGACAGACAGAAAGGAAGATTTTCACCATTTGTATCAAAGGAGTAAATAGCAAGAGTAAAAATCACAGTCCTGAAACAAAAACGTTCTTCCAGCTAACTTATTAAAGACCAATCGATTAGCAAAAAAATTAATAAGAAGCCATTGTAATTAACTGTTTATGGTTTCAGTCATTTAATGGTGGCTAATGTTCACTCTGGACCTCCTCTTAAACGTTTTTTTTAAAAATAATATTTATGAGCTTTGGATTTTTAGTTGGACAAAACAAGCACTTGTACATCAGATCTTCCGCTTTACCAACTATGACAGTGATGTTGAGTCTCCAAACAAACAATATGAGCTAACTGTGCCGGGGGGGGGACATCTCCATATGTGCACATCTGTAATGTATGACGGTGATGAATGCTGATGTTTCTTTAGCCCCCACCCCCCTGCACTCCCACACTGCATTTCAAGGCAGCAGTGATGTCTCCAGGTGTTGCCAAATCTTCCATGATGTCATTACCTTTGCAGATTCTCAGGACTTGACAGCTAATCCTCCTTAGGGAGCACAGGAGCACAAATTTCTTTCATTTGATTTCATGAGTAAATCCGCTGAAATCAGCATCCCGTTAAAATGACTTTTATCTTATCGGCTTTTTTCTCATGCGATTAAGTCATCTGCGGTGTCCTCTGCTGCCAACTTTAATATCTTTTTAAAGTCTTAATTTGACACAGTTGGATTTAGAATTGGAATGTAAACTGAGCCCCTCTCTCCACCATCAAACTCTAAATCACATTATCCATTGTTCTTTTGTTTGAATTATCTGTAAGCGTCACAAAGCAACAAGAACAGTGCCAAACCAGTGTGGTATCCAGCTGGTTTCTAGACCAATGTGTCCAGTTGAGTTTGCTGAATGTGTGCCAGGATGAATAGGACAGAGTGCCAATACTTTGTGCCAGACTGGCCTTGCTGAGCTTGTCCTGTGTCATCAAGTAGGAAAGCTGTTCCTGTCTGGAAAGGGTGGATGGCTGGTGGGACAGCAGCGGGGGTGACTTACTGTAGATTTCACAGCTACAGCTGTGGTGGCACGGTGCTAATCCCCCCCCCTGCTTAATTCCCTGATACTGTCCTACATTAGCAGAACAAGGGGCCAGGAGATCCTTCGGTTTTATAAATAGGTCTACAGTCTTCAAAGGGGATTACTGTATGGCATACATCCCACCCTCTTGATTTAATTTTTTTTCAGTGGATTCCCCGTTCTGCTTCTGTCTCTGTCCAGCGATGCCCGACTGAGTACTTTCCAGTTACAGGTGCTCAGCGCACACATTGTGCGACCTCCTCTGTGTTTGCATGTCACTCTGCCTTTGTGTTGTACAGTTTCTATGGAGAAGGGGACGCAGAGATAAAGTTTCCTGTCAGCTACAACAGGAGGTTTTTTTTTGTGGGTGAAATAAAAGTGAAGTGGCATGACAACACCTAATCTGCACAAAAACCTCATCAGGCAGTGCTGTTGTCATCAATAATTGTCTGATATTATTTATAAAATACATCTTAGCTGAGAGATAAATTGCATTTTCACTATCACTGTACTACAAGCATGTGTGACAGACTGAATGAATAAGAAAAGTAATTTATTTACACAGACCATGAGCATGTTACATGATTTATTTGATTTTTTTTATTCAGTCGGTAGGGGCTATTCAGTTCTGTGGATTTATGTTAGGAGTGCATCTATTGAAACAGAAAGACAGAGTGACTATGTAGCCAGTATGCACACTTTTAGTTTTTGAACGTTGTACATATTTCTCATCTTGTGCAGGCCTGCTAAACATGCAGCATGTTATGTATGGTTCTTAAACTCTGACACAATTTGTGATTAAAAATGAGTGTAGTCTGTATCACTGTTGTGTATTCCCGTGGTGTGATTAGGTCTGGTTAAAGCACGCTTGTCTGATGAAACTACAATATTTAAAATTTGTTCAGGTACAAAGAGAACTGGAAATGCATCAAAATAATCTTGCTTATTTTTTGGTCATTATCCAATCAAGTGGTCGTTACGGTGGCCATTCCAAAAGCGGCATGAATTGAAACTTTGGATTTAGAGGACAGCTACACCCTAAGTATATAGGAGTTTTATTGAAATTATGTGGTCATTGCTTATTAACTGCTTTACCATCCACTGCCATGTGCTGAGTCTTGCTGCTACTCTGCTACATGTGCTGCAGCCAGCATACATACACCACCTTGAGCATCCTTTTTTCTGCATTATTTTCCACTAGAAAATGTGTTTTCATATCGGGACAAATTGTAAAAAAATGCACCCCTCTGTTGCTATCCCAAAACAACCGAGCAGCCCTTTGACATCCAATCAGTCTTCTCAAACCAGCAATAAATCAAAGTGAGTGCTAATTTACTTTTTAAATGCATGACATTATCTTTGAATGTGGTTTTTAAATGATTAGCAATATCGACCAAAAATGCCCATCGTTGGAAAAGATTTGTGCCGTCACCAAACTTAAACTCA
The DNA here is from genome assembly GCA_024447675.2 of Pterophyllum scalare. Lineage (NCBI taxonomy): Eukaryota > Metazoa > Chordata > Actinopteri > Cichliformes > Cichlidae > Pterophyllum > Pterophyllum scalare. The sequence continues at coordinate 273,449 of JAMQGT020012016.1, forward strand.
AAAATGTCTAGCAGGGCGCAGTTGTATAACGCTGAGCAAGTAAAGCTGACATTGCCCAGCTGAACTCTACTGATGACAGTCCCTGAAGTTAATTATTTATCTTCAGCAGTTCTCTTGGTTGGATCAAGCAAGGGCAAGAAAGGGTCCCTTTACTTAAGATGTCAAAAGCCTAATGGCTGTTCCTTCTCATCACTTGCACTTTAAAGGCCGTATGAAAGTCTGCCACCATGGTCATTTCAAGTCAGCTCTTATCAAAGCTCTCCACAAACACCCATGCGTGAGTCTAACAGCATTCTAGAAATAGCTGAATCCTCCTGTTTTCATCATGAATACATTACCACTGATAATTTTTTCATTACTTACTGTGTACCCACACAAAGAGGGAGTGACATGAATTTCAGCGCTGACTCAAAAGACAAAGTTTTCACATGTGGATGATTTGGCTGAGTCGTACTTCTCAGCATAGCAAGTCTGACGAGTCCTGCGGTGTCTTTTTTTTTTTCTTTCTTTTTTCACGTCGTCCCTGTCCCTTAATTACACTTCTGCGAGAGATTCAAGAAAGTGGGGACAGAAAGGGTGTGGTTGAAACAGAAAGCAAATCAAGAAGCTTGACTTGTTCATTGGGTAATGCGAGGTTTCTCAAAAAGGTTAGTTTTGCATATGTTGAGTTGAAACTCATGCTTCAGTTGCTGGTTGTTTTCTTTGTTCACTGCTTTTGAAGGATTTCATGCTCTCATGAGTTGTGAATGTTGTGCAACCCTGGCGCCTGTGAGCACTTTTGCAAAACACTGCATAAACTGAAAAAAGCATGGGCGTTTTAGACAATCCACACTGTTATTCTTCTTTCTTTGTTCCTTGAAAGTTGACATTTTCCAGGTTTTCATCTGACAGCAGCAGTACATAAATCAAATGATGTGTTGTCAGGAAAAAGTCACTCAATTTTTAACAATGCTAGTTTTCATGTGACTTATTTTTTCCCTTTATTGGTTGCACTATGTCAGAAGATGAACGAACTCAAACTTGTCAGATGAACTTGCTGTATTCTTTAGGGTCCCTTCAGATTCTTGCCCTGCTCTCCGAAGCACACCCCTCCCGCTCCCTCATGCCTCTAATCTCCTTGAAAAATTAATCATCTGTCACATCGCCTCAGTGCTCAGACACACACTGGTGCATAGCAGTAGTAGTTCAAGAAGAAACTCCCCGTCAGGCTTTTAAAGGGGGCTTTGGATGCAGTGTTGGCCACCGAACCTGGCCCCTGAACACACAGTGCCATCTTGATGTGCTTCAGCCTTTTTGGTTGTGTTCAGTGGGGACACTTGAGAGCGGTTTCCTTTTCACTGTAACAGCAGTCAATAGGACAATGCAGCTACTCTTTTCCTCTCTACCCTGAACAAAGTAACACAGATGCTCTCTGTGCTATCACAAACTCGGTTCTTCCACTTCCTTCTTACCATGAACCAAACAAGATACAAAGACAAAATCGTTGCCCTATAAGCACTGTCTTAACCCAAGAATTAACTGCACATATAATGCTCCAATATTTAGTTTTTTAAGACAAAATGGAATTTGATTTGTAACATGTTTATGGTTAATTATTTTTCTTATTTGTAGATGATCTTTGGACATACTTGTGCTCCTCCCACAGTGTCTGATTTATCACGAACTTCTGTGAACTTTGTTTCTGTGCGGGCATTGCAAATGAGTCTTTATTGCTACACAGATTACACCCCCTTTTTACTCATTCCCTCCTCCTTTATCTGTTTTTTTGTAATCTGATTCTGGTCTGGTCCCAGGCACCTCCTCCGAGACAGCTCACATTTCCTTTGATTCACAGCGAGATCCCATGGAGACCAAACAACTACGCAGCAGTTTACAGCCACCGTACTGCATCCTCTGGCCTAAATCTGCTCATTAAAGTAGCTGCAGTGAATCAACTGGCAAATCAAGGCCCATTAGATATTCTGCTGCTTTTTTAATTCTTTGGCAGAAGCTGCCTGTTGTCTTGGGAATGATTCCAGATCAGGCAAGGAAGAGACTCTGCCACATTTATGCAAATTCAGTTAGTGTGTTGCACAAGTGCATAGGAGTACTGTGTTGTTGGCTGTTTCTTCTCCCTAGGCCTGTGTGGTATGGTGACGTTGCTCTCGTCTGGATTTGATCAACTGCCTGTCACAGTCAGTTGACAAATGCTTTCTCTCAAAGAGTTTGTGCTTTGCACAATCTGTCCTTCAAGCTGTATTCTTCCCAGTACCTTACAGCAGTTTGTAACTTCTCCTAATAAACTTCCCATCTCAGACCAGACAGCCCGGAATTGTTCATGAGTCAGATAATGTTGACGACCACTTCCTGTCACCCACCACAGTAAATCCATTAGCTGTGCACTGCTTCACATCCTGCCCTATTGATTTATAGCAAACTGCTATCCAGGCCCAGCTGCTGCCATTACAGTGCCATAATAGCTATTGTTGTACAAGTAAAGCATGAGGGTCACCAGGAGGGTTGGTGAATGTGTTAACTCGTATCCTGTTCAGGCAGCTGAACCCCAGGTCTTTGGAGAGAGGACGCAGAGAGCAAAATGTCAACTGTAGCCTGTCTGCACTGTGGGCACAGCTGGTTGAACTGGACATGTACTGTGTCAGGAGGATTGGGCTGTGGGAGTACAGAGTGTGTGTTAAAGTCATCTGGGAAACAGTTTATTGCAAGGGGAGTGTGGCTTACATGTCTGGGGACATGAATGTGACTGGGTGTGTGCATGTGCATGGGAGGCTGTCCTCTATGTCAAATAGTTTATTTGTTGCAGTGGTGCAGGAAGCTGTGCAGCTGTGTACTAATATAATCTGCTTTGTTTGCTTGTCCGTTTAAATATAAGATTAGCAAGTTTGTTCACACAGCCACCAGATAAGGATGTTTCTACCACCCGGTCACAATGCTCCCATAACCATGAGAAATATTTAATTTTCTTAAACCTGTTTCATTTCCTGGTGTAGTTGAGATGAGAATATGGGTATTTTTCCCCTTGTCTTTACAATAAATATGAAGCTGCTGCCTGGAGACAGCGTAGCTCAGCTCAATGTAAAAATGACAGGTTGTAGTCTCGCAGCAGGTTTATGTTTCCTCTCCTTAACCTTCAGATTTGTATAACTTTCACAAACCATATAAAAAGCAAATAATATATTGGTCACAAGATACAGTTTCTGGTGGGGCTGTTTTTTGTTTTTTTCGTATTTATGTTTAAAAAAATTTTTGATAATTATTTATTTAAACTTCATTCTGATTTTGCAGACTTATTATACCTATTATTCTCGAGTAGAAATGCATAGCAAACAGCAAAACCCCACCAAAATGTAATTTGCACCCCTGCCTGCTAAGCAGGCATGTGGCTAAATAACAAATTACTACAGATACCGTAAAGTATGTCAGCAGCCACTTGAACACAACTGGAATATGAGCAGAGTTTATCTGAAGCCCTCTGGGCCCCTTCCCTGACCTGATTCATTCCTGCTGTGACACAGAGAAGAGCTTAGGCCAGCAAAGTCAAAATCAGGCCTGCTAGAGTTTTTTTAAGACTACACTGTTTGTAACTGCAAAACCTATTAATTATTGGGAGGATACTGAAGAGAATAAAATGTAAGATCCCCTCTAGCCATTAGGTGTATTCACCCTAAACATCCACACACACTTGTGCCACACCCTTTCTGTGAGCCTGTCACTGCTGGGGAGACACTCCCTGTCTAACATGCCTGAGGGGTTTGCATGATAGTGAATGTGTTCCCATTACAGAGATCAGAGTTACTCATCCTTTGTCACAGTAGTCATGTCCTCATAGTATCTGTTAGTTTCAGCAATTTAAAATTCATGAGTGAGTCAGCGACTTAAGTTTGGATAAGGTTAGCAGTAGAACAGTGTACGAGTTTTCACTTTTTTCAGCAACAGATTGACACTTGGATTCAGGACAGACTGAATATGCGATGCTAGTGTGGAATGTCACAGCAGTGTTTGAGCACTGGGCTCTGAACAGTATCCATCTCTGCTTTTGTGTTGCAACTCACTCACTCCTCCCTCGCTGGCAGCTTTTACTGATACACATTCCTGGTTTTACTGTGCAGGGTTCTTCTTTTTTTTTTCTTTTTTTTTTTTTTTCTGGAAGAAGCCTCCTAAATCATCATCCACAGAGGCTGTTGCTTAACAAGATAGTGGGAGGTGACGGGTGTGCTAAAAAAACTGTTTTCCTCAAGTATGTCACTGTGTCTGTGTGGGTGACGATTGTGCAGCAAGGTACTCTGCAGTGAGAGTGAAAGGACGTATCACTGATTAACTGGAAGAGAACAAAGTTCAGTGAGAAGAACACAGCACAACTGTCAGCTCTTTGTTGGCACTGAACAATGGGAGAAGAATTGGCAGGTTAGACGTTATACTCTCCATAATGTAGAAAACTAACTGTGTTAATTCAGGATTAGTTTATTCACTTTGATGTTTTATTCTTTTAAGCATTGAGTGCTTCCCCCCCCTAGATTTTTTTTCTAGAGTGGAAAAAAAAAAGGATTAAGAAAGCCCAAGAGGGAACAACAAATTATCAACAAGCATGAGCCCACAGCTTCAGAGTTCAGATGGGTCAGCAGATAAAACCCCCACAGCACAGTGCTTGAGCAGACTTTCAGTTACCTAGGCAATGTGCGGGGCGTGTCACTGAATTGCAACAGTTGACTGAACCCGCTGCCTCGCCCAGGAAAACAAAGACTACACAAACACGGACCCTGATTTACAGACAACAGGAAGGTTCTGCATGGACATACCACACATACATTCTTCACAAAAATCAGATTGGTTCTGTTTATGATCAGTGGATCATTATAATTTTTTTTGTGTTTTAAAACCTTTAGAAAACTGAAAGAGGGGCCGTGTCTGATTTTTGTCAATTTGTTCCTATTGCCTGTTGATCAGTGCTCTTTAAAAAAAAAAAAATGTGACCACACCTTTACTGAGAAGGGTAAGAATGCACAGGGAAGGCTGCTACAGTTGTCTGCTCTGATGAGTCATTGTGTTATCTGTAAGGTAACATGTAGCTGCAAGCTCGGACAGCCCTCTGTGGTCTGGTCCTGCATGATCTCAAGCGAGACTCAATACCTGTGAAACTCATGGAGCTGATTCTCTCTGAAAAAGTGAAATTAAGCAAAGTGTTGACAGTTCAGATGAAACACATAGTAAATAACTTCATGCCGAAAAGTAAATGTGCGGATTTGCAAATGAGTTCTTAGTCCGGTAAAGTGCCACAGACTGAAAACTAAGCACAGACACTGACATATGGGGAAAGTGCTGGTGTTGATTTCCTTTTTTGTACCATTTTTAATGAACTACAAAGCCCCTTGCAGGAGCAACAGTAATGCAGACACATCAGTGCAAACGAGCAGTGCGAGGAACAACTAGACTGTGACTGAATTACATTCTTTGTTCGTGTTTTTACAAGTTGTAACTGCACGCCCATTGATCAGCTTCAATTACAGTATTTTCCATTTTGTTATGATTGGTTAGTACGTTTGTTCCATGGAACTGAGAGCAAACATAGGTAAAGGTGGTAATTTAAGCTCATCATCAGCACAGCAGCTTGGCATTGTGGCTTTTAGCCCCAACTTGTTTTATTAGTAGTCAAGATGGAAGATGCACAGACTTGCTTATTGCATGCAGAAACACTGTAAGCTATAAACAGCTGTCATACAAAGAGTTTCAAAGACTGAAGCTCCCCCCCCTTGTTTGTTGACTCTACTGTGTATAGATTTTCTCTGTTTTTGTAATGTCTTCATCTCTTGTTGTTTTTATCTGGTTTTTTTTGTTTGTTTTTTCTGATTTTAGTTTTCGTTCTTAATGACCCATTAGGTCATCAGTTAGTTACTAAATTACTCCAGGAGAATGCACAAACCCTCTCATACATCCAGTGCACCCGCAGCACCTGCAAAACACATCCTCAAACACACAATGCGTCCCAGCAGTATGCTCAGCAAACACTCCTGTAACAGTCTAGCATCTCAAAACACTCATAAACAGCAAAGGGAATGCATTGTACTATATGCTGAATGCCATATCCAGTGGCCGACAGTTATTGTAAAAGCAGATTTCTCTGAATTTCAGGGTGAATGACATTTGGGCTGCAGAACTACAGAGAAAACATCCATGCATGTTGTGACTGTGGGTGTTTATTTGGAATTTAAGAGGACTCTTCCAAGCATAGTCTTTCTTCCTGTATACAAAAGCACCCTGACCAAAACACAAGTAACACATTAACATTTTCTCAGAGGACACATTGTGTATTATATTTCACATGTACTACACAATCCAGTTTTGACATTTTTTTTTGCAGAGGATTAAACCTGCCGGAGGTGAGAGGAAGAATTTTCATTAGAAAATAAGGTGATGTAGAAAGTGTCACTTTGAAGAACAAACATGCACCAACAAGTAGCAAATAGTTGTGCAATCTGGGGCATTGTTAAAGTAAAAGTAAATAACCAGCCCAGTTGAGTAGTTTATTTGGCTTCTCTGATTAGGGATCATAGTTTTAGAATGCAGGCCTTTCTGCTTGTGTGTATTTGTCAAGACAAAAACAAGTAAAGTCAAGGGTGTTTTCTTAGAGGTGTGTTGACTGTGCTCAGTGAGTTGTCTACACACACGAACACTTTCCCACTGGAATTGAAACCTGATGAGCAGGTTCCTGATTGCCACATACGAGCAGTGGGCTGCTCCCATGACTGTATGGGTGGAGGCTAGAGGTTAAAGGCCTCTCAGCCTGCTTAGAATTTCTACTTTACAGCTGTCTCTCTACTCACTTCGCCTTCCTTTCCCTGTTAGCAAGTCCTTCCACTTTGTGCTTTAATTTTCAGGTCAGGGTAAACAGCTGAGGGGCAGGTGTCCAACTTGTGCACTGCCATGCTTAGGAGTCTTGTATAAAGAAGCAGATGTTTGAGGTTATTCACTAATTCATGAGAAGGAGGCCGTGTACTGATACAAGTCATCATTATTTGTATCAGGTGAAATGCTGACATTGGATTTCTCTGTCTGTGTGTTTTTAGGTTTGCTCCATCAAAAGCAAGGATGGCAATGCAAAGTAAGTAAATCAGCTCGTTTTCCATTATCATTTATTTTATGCTTAGATTTTATTTCCTCTTCTGTAAATTCTGTTTTAATAATTCAGTAATAATGTTGATTGTATTTGTGTGATTTCTTTATTTCACTTTTTTCTATATCACATCATTCAAAAACAGTCTGAACAATTTGAGCTTGACCTTTTACTACTTCCAACTATTGTTTTCAGTGCTTGCATTGAAATCACTTCCTTATAATAAATTAGAACTAAAGGTTACTTCTATGGTGTAAAAAAAACTTTACTTTTAATCACTTTAAGTTACTTACAGCACTCTTGATTTCTTCTCTCCTTCTTTGGCAGTGGGTGAGATGGAGAGTGGCCCAGTAAAAGTGGCAGAATGGCAACAGACAATGTATGGTCTGGACTCAGGCATCCAGTCTGGAGCCACTACAGTCAGAGATGATGATGGCGAGTACACAATGACCAAGCAGTACACTGTGACCAGCACTGTCACAATGGACCCCGGTAAGGGCAGACTAGCTAATATGCTGTATCTTTGGCTTAATTACACCTAGGCTGCTTTATCAACCTCATCATCTCACTTCTCAATAGAGCTGGATCCCCAAAGCGTTATGACCAGAACTCAGCGGGTGCGAGCTGCAATGTTTCCGGAGACACTGGAGGGAGGCACCACCATTTTGTCAACTCAGACAGACCCATCCCAGATGACTAACGTCCAGCGGCTGGCTGAGCCCTCTCAGATGCTCAAGACAGCCATCATCCATCTGATCAACTACCAGGATGATGCCGAGCTGGCCACACGTGCTGTGCCGGAGCTCACTAAATTGCTCAACGATGAAGACCAGGTGATGAACACAAAGATGTGCCCATACAAAGAAACACAGTCTGAAAGTCTGACATTAAAAAATAATTTAGGTACATTTTTACACAATAATTAATGGTGATTAGTGGATTCAACAAGGTGATTAATGGACCATGCAAGTCATCAAAGAAATGGTTTAAAGTTGTGCTAAAAGCATCAGTGGTCATGTCTGTGTGCTAAATATAGAGCATGAGAATATAAACATGAGAAACTATACCAGCCAAACTCAGTTCACTGACTTGTTTGATGCATATAAAATGTGAAGCGTAAAACTTGCTTTTAACGTGGGGTTGTGTACTCCCTGGTTTCTTGTGACAGTGACTTCACAATCACTGCTAGCATCATATAAACTGTACATACATGAGAATGCTGTCAACATTTTCTTCTAGCACAAGGCAACAAATCAAATAATCAGTTTTACAACATGTACAACTATTCATTAGAAAAGAACAGGTTTTGTGATCCATTATAATTTAATTCCTTTAGCTTCTTAAATTTGCACTTTTATTTCTTTTAAGTCTTTATGACTGTATTTTCTATTTTAAAAAAATAGATTAAAAAAAATCCAAAGTTATTTGGATCTATGCCTCAAACTTATATAGGACATATAGATGGTATGATGGAGATAATCATTAGCTACAGCCCTGCATGTATCAACCTCTAAACAGACATAGGAACTTTAATTTTTATTTCGCCTAGTAAAGCTTAACCCATATTTTCCCCTTCCATCACTCATAAGGTGGTGGTCAGCAAGGCAGCACAGATTGTGAACCAGCTTACACGCAAGGAGGCGTCCCGACGTGCCCTGATGCAGTCCCCTCAGATGGTGGCGGCTGTGGTGCGGGCCATGCAGAACACAAGCGACATGGAGACGTCAAAAGCCACTGCCAGCATCCTCCACAACCTGTCTCACCAGAGAGAGGGCCTGCTCTCTATCTTCAAGTCAGGGGGAATCCCTGCTCTAGTCCGCATGCTCAGGTGCTGCTAGAACAAGAGAACAATAATTTATAAATGAGTCAAATTTTTAACTTGTGTCACTTATCATGGTTTGCTAGAAATACTTTTTATTGTGGTATATAAGATATTTTGGAAAAGCCACTCAAAAGTTGCATCAAACTCTTGTTGAGATGTGTTCTGTGGAGATGTTTTGAGCTGTTTTCCAGTGGAGCTGCTTTTATATTTATTTGAAGAAGGAAATAACTTTTTGTAATAAGCCACAAGCATTAGCCTCAAAAGCTGGAATACTGCTGAAAAACTTTTTTTGTTCCTCCCACCATCATTTAAGTTCAGGCACAGAAATCAGGTAGAACTAAATAGGACAAGATGATTAAGTTCAGCCCAACAAACAAGTGAGCTTTTGGCTTACAAGGCTTACTGGTGCAGGCACTGAATTCATTATTTGAAGCTCTGGCCACCAGAAAATAAGGAAAAGCACAGAATAGACAGGATGTTTTGTTGTGATGCACACTAAACACACCCGTTTCCCTTCCTCAGCTCCCCGATGGAATCTGTGCTCTTCTATGCCATCACCACGCTTCACAACCTGCTGCTACACCAGGAGGGAGCCAAGATGGCTGTGCGTCTGGCAGACGGACTGCAGAGGATGGTTCCCCTGCTCAAGAAGAGTAACCCCAAGTTCCTGGCTATCACCACAGACTGTCTGCAGCTGCTGTCATATGGCAACCAGGAAAGCAAGGTGTGTGTGTGTGAGATTTTCTTTTTTTTTTTTTCTGGTACCACGTGCTTTCATAATACAGTGACAATGACTGCAACGTGAGACTTTCAACACTGTTGTGCTTGTATGTGCATGTGTTTCGTTTTGGGTGTGGCATGAGAACAAAGTTGTTGAGGTGCTGGCGCAGCCATGGGTGTGGTTATTTGTTTGCATAGTAAAATGAGTGCAGATTGATAGGTGCTGGGAAAGTCGTGGCTTAGTTAGAATTGTGCATTGTAAAATTTAAGGATTTGTTTTCACAATGGTCTCTGTTTAACAGCTGATCATCCTTGCCAACGGGGGCCCTGAAGGTCTAGTTCATATCATGAGAAACTACAACTACGAGAAGCTGCTGTGGACCACAAGCCGTGTGCTCAAAGTCCTCTCTGTGTGCCCCAGCAACAAACCCGCCATTGTAGAGGCTGGTATGTGATATGCCTTTTCTGTGTTAACGCACACCTGTGTGCACAAGCTAGTTATACAGGTGTGTCAGCTTTGTGTTACCTGAAGAGGGGCCAATGGCTCCTTGGCAACTGCAGTGTTTCTTGACAGCATAATTTATGAAATGTTGTTGAGAGCTGAGTAATCTTACTTCTCTCTTCCCTGCAGGTGGGATGCAGGCTCTGGGTAAACACATCACTGGCTCCAGCCAGCGTCTGACGCAGAACTGCCTGTGGACTCTCAGGAACCTCTCTGACGCTGCAACCAAGCAGGTCTGAATCCAAATTTTCTTGTCTTCTTTTCTTCCTCTTTATGAACATTATATTCTTTTTGCTATATTTCCACCCACTAAGAACTAATGAGAAATAAATCTTTTTTTCCAGGAGGGTATGGACAGCCTGCTGCAGCAGCTGGTGGGCCTGCTTAGTTCAGATGACGTCAACATGCTCACTTGTGCGACCGGCATCCTGTCTAACCTCACATGCAACAACGCCTATAACAAGTCTCTGGTCACTCAGAGCAATGGTGTCGAGGCACTCATCCATGCCATATTGCGTGCTGGTGAGAAGGAGGATGTGACTGAACCTGCTGTTTGCGCTCTACGTCACCTGACTTCACGCCACCAGCAGGCTGAGCTTGCACAGCATGCAGTGAGGAAACATTATGGCATCCCTGCCATCGTCAAGCTGCTCAACCAACCCTACTACTGGCCTGTCATCAAGGTAGATGAAAGAGGGAGGGATATACTAGATTGGGGAAAAGTGTGTGCGCTACATAGTAATTTACAAAAAAAAAAAAAAATAGGATCCTAGACTGAATGCAGGTGTTTTGAAGAGGGTAAAAAAAAGTTAAGGACTGTGAAATAAGTTAACTAAAGACTCCAAGGATAAATGCTGAGAACCGGACAGATGGACAAAGTGGATGGCAAGTAGGGCAGAGGGCCAGAGTTTCAGTCATCCTGAAAGAGCATGAAAGACACATGACAGCAGGAACAGTATGTTTTACAGGGCCAGGCATTAGAGGGAAAAACAGCATTACACATTTCTAATGGATGCAAAAGCTTGAGATTGTTTCCAGTCATTTTATTTGCTGACCAGGAACAGAGATGTATAATCAATCTATCTTGTTTGTCCCTTGCCTGAAGGCTGCTGTTGGCCTGATCCGTAACCTGGCCCTTTGCCAAGAGAACCAGGGCCCTCTGAGGGATGCAGGAGCGATCCCCCGTCTGGTCAACCTGCTGCTCAAAGCCCACCAAGATGCCCAGAAACGTGGGTCATCCAACCAGCAGACATACCAGGTACATGATGGACTTGTGTCAAAGGAAGTTTATGATCCCTGTGTGGAAATTGGTACCATTTCTATGGAATAACATTTATTCTCTTCATGTTTTGATTCCAGGATGGAGTAAGGATGGAGGAGATCGTGGAGGGTTGCACAGGAGCTCTGCACGTAATAGCCAGAGATCCTATTAATAGAGCAGAGATCGCCAACCTCGAGACCATTCCTTTATTTGTCCAGGTAAACAGAGAAACAAAGCCTTTATAATTAACCCCTGTAGTTTTTCTTTTGAAATACTGATTTTCTTTTTTTCTTCTGCAGCTACTCTACTCTCCAGTGGATAACGTGAAGCGTGTGGCAGCAGGCGTCCTGTGTGAGCTGGCTGTGGACAAACCGTCAGCCGAACTCATCGACAGCGAGGGAGCGTCAGCTCCACTGATGGAGCTGCTGCACTCCAACAACGAGGGCATTGGTAAAACATCCACATAATGCACTATGATTAGCTTACTGTAATGTAGCATTTAGTCATAGGTGGAAAATACCAAAGTCAACTTACTCAAGTGCTGTACTTACTGTAAGTGCAGTTTCCAGGCACTTGCGCAAGTCCATTTTGTGAGTCATCATACTTTTGCTACGCAACATTTCACAATAAAATACTCCAAACTACATTTTAAGAACACAGTAAGAAGGGGAAAATCAAAAAAATCTCAACCAATCTGGTCGATCAAGGTCCCCAAGTCTTGAATGAAGAGGATGCAGGTGCACATTTCCTTATCAATCAAGGGGATATCCAAGACCAGAACTTCAAAATAAAATGCAAAACCCTGTTGTACCTCAAAAACAAAACAAAACAAAAAAAAGCCAGTTCACAAAACTGCACAATGCACTGTTAAAATTGTGGAGAAACTGTCTAATTAATCAAACAGAAGCAAAACACAGGAGCTGAAGGTGGCTGCAATAAAGAACTGGGAGAGCATCACAAGTAAAACACAAAGCATCCATTGATGATGATGGGTGAAGACTTAAGGAAACGACTTCCTTCAGTGCGAAGGATTTCACAGAAAAAATAAAAATAGTTATACTATTAAACTCTAAAACTTTGACCTCTGTATGTTAAAATGGCCAAGTCTTGTTCACCCTAAATGAATGTAAAACTACTCATGAAATCAAACATGGCACTTTATTGCAGTGTTCGCACTGAATGTGCTGAAGCTCAAAGTCAAAGTCATTCCATTCCAGATATTAAGCTTTCAGAGTTGATTATTTAATGCTGGCCTTGATCACTGACTGTTTTCTTATTTCTTCCCCTCCAGCTACTTACGCCGCAGCTGTGCTCTTCCGCATCTCCGAGGATAAGAACTCGGACTACAGGAAGCGAGTGTCTGTGGAGCTCACGCACTCTCTGTTCAAACACGATCCTGCTGCCTGGGAGATGGTGAGTGTGTGGCACCCTCTGATGCATGGACATGACATGAAGATTAATGTTTAATGTTTCTATGATTCTCATAGATTTCTTTATTCACCTCAGTTGTTTTATATCAAAAACTTAAATATATATATAAACACACACACACCTATATACCATTTTTCTACATCAAAGTGTTGGCTTCATTTGACCTTTGCCCTCTCGTGACTTCTTTGCAGGCTCACAACAGTGTTCCCATGGATGGACCCTATCCAGATGGTGAGCAACTGTAGCTGAAATGTGCACATACAGCACATTCCTCAGCAGTGGATCACTCCACCACAGAGAGCAGCCGCAGCATGAAAGTTCTATAATTTGTTAGCAGGTTTGCTCCCTGCTGCTGCTGACAAACTGTCATCATTTGGCAGCTATAAGAATGAAATTTTTATGTAGTAGCCCAAAAAACACACGGCTACTTAGTAATAATGTATGGTAAAATTTAGATTTAAAACGGACTATCAGACTTTAAGTTGATTTAATCTTAAAATTAAATACTTCAATCTTAAGCAACCTTTTTTCATCATTTCTCTCCATGTGTGCTTTATTTGTACATTTTGTGTTTTCCCAACCAAGTCATGTTATACTAAAATCTCAAACTAATCTAAATTAGATACTTAAAAGGTTTTTGGTTTGTTTTCTTTTTGCTGATACATCATTTCTTTTTTATTGCGTTCATGGGGGTCACGCCCCCATCGTGGTGTTTCTTCATTATCTTTATTTGCATCTTTATCCCGTCCTTTCCTTCACTTGCCTTTTATCCTTTTATGGCTTTGGTATTTTCTGTCTCCTACCCCGAGTCTATTGACTCAAGCAAAAGAAAGAAAGAGAAAGAAAAAATTCTCTGTTTGATCCCGGTAATCCAAAAATATGCTAATAATGTGGAATAGTTTTCTTTTTGATGTTTTCCATTATCACAGCTTCAGTAGTAAATAAGTGATTGTTATTGATAATCCATTTGTTCTTTTTTTTTTTTAAATAAAAAATAATAATAAAAAATAACAAATCTTCTCACTTGCAGAGCTAGATGCTGGTTTTACAGGCTATGGATATCAAGGTGACATACCCATGGACAGCATGGATGGAAATATGATGCATGACGAATACGGAGGCAGCATGGCCTATGACAGACAACAGTACCCCCCTGATGCTTATTAAGGTCAGTATATGCTAATGTTACTTCGGCCAGTCATCTTAATTTATATTGAGAGTTTAAAAAGTTTTTGGATGACCTCAAAGTGATTCTGGCAAACCATTAGGCGACTCAGGAGAGGAAAGCGATGCTCTGTTCACGCAGTTTATAGTGCGGGCGGGGTGCTGCTGACTTCAACTGAAGCTATAGTCGGGCGGTGGAAAGAATACTTCAAGGACCTCCTTAATGTCACTGACATGCCTTCTGTGGTGGAAGCAGAGTCTGGTGTCTTGGTTGGCACGCCTCTGCAACTTCGCATTGACAGTCCCTGTACAATTGCAGCGAAAGCTTGGTCGGTATTGCCGGCAATAAGTCGGACTCATTTCCTGTGGGAAATGTTAGAGCTCCGCCAGGGCCGCCCTTTGTCACCGTTTCTGTTCATAATTTTTATGGGCAGAATCTCTAGGCATAGCCAAGCGGTAGAAGGCTTCCGCCTTGGTGGCCTCAGAATCTCATCTCTGCTTTTTGCGGAAGATGCGGTTCTGTTGGCTTCATCAGGTGGTGGCCTCCAGCTTGCAGTGGAATGATTTACAGCTGAGTGTGAAGCGGCTGGCATGAGAATTAGCACCTCTAAATCTGAGGTCGTGGTCCTCAGCTGAATAACGGTGGAGTGTCCACTCCGGCTCAGGGATGAGTTGCTAGCCCTGGTGTAGGAGTTTAAGTATCTCGGGGGTCTTGTTCACGAGTGATGGGAGACAGGAGCAGGAGATTGACAGACGGATTGGGGCTGCGGCTGCAGTGATGTGGACACTGCACCGGTCTGTCGTGGTGAAGAGGGAGCTGAGCATGAAAGCAAAGCTGTTGATTTGTCAATCTACATCCCTACCCTCACCTATGGTCATGAGCTTTGGGTAGTGACTGATAGAATGAGATTGCAAACACAAGCGGCAAAAATGAGCTTCCTCAGAAGGGTGGTTGGCCTCTCCCTTAGAGATAGAGTGAGGAATACAGCCATTCAGGAGGGGCTCAAAGTAGAGCCACTGCTCTTCCACATCAAAAGGAGTCAGTTTAGGTGGTTTGGACATCTGACTATGATGCCTCCTGGGCACCTCTTGGGTGAGGTGTTGTCTTACTGGGAGGAGACCCCAGGGGAGACTCTGGACACGCTGGAGAAATTATATCTCTCAGCTGGCTTGGGAATGCCACTGTGTGATAATATAATATAATATATTATAATATAATATAATATAATAGATAATTTAAGGAAATTAAAGACTATAAATATTTAAAAAATGCAAATGAAAGAATAAAACTTCAAAAACATATTTTTCAACTTGTAATGCTATTGTCTTATTAGATATTGTGATCAGCCACAATATTAAAACCACCTGCATAATATCCACTGCATCAAATCCTCTGGCGGTGTCCTGTAGTGTCTAACAGTGGGTCATTGGAAAGCAGATGCTTTGGATGTCGGGGATTGTGGGGGTGGCACCTCTGTGGAATGGCCATGTTCCGATGCATCCTGCAAATTATCTTTCACATTAGGATCTTGGGAGTTTGGAGGTCGGATCATCATGCTACACCATTTTAGCAGGTGTTGCAGGGCATGTTGCTGTGCTGGGGGTGGCCTTTGCCATCTGGCAATGGGTCAAAATAGCATCCACATAAATACCATAACCCAGTGTTTCCCAGCAAAACATTAAATTATAAAGTGATGATCAATGTCATTGACTTCACCTATCAGTGGTTTTAATGTTGTCTGTTAATGCAGTTTAAAAGCACTTAAACCTGTATCTCTGAAATGCTTGCACAGTAAAATGTTTTGAAATTAAGTCCTGCCCATTTCAGAACAGCAAGAAAAGATAAAAATACTTTTGTTTCCTTTGTGAAATAACTGAGGTCTTTTTCCCTTTTCATGTCATTGAAGAGGAGAAAGAAGCAGAGGAGGAGGAGGAGGAGGAGGCAGCAGAAGCGCTGATGTAGGATGTAACAGGATAAAGAAGAGGAGAGTGTGGTCATCAGGAAAGATCTCTCCCTCTGCTCTCCACCTGATGTAATATATGCAATTATTGCTGAGTATGGGACTCATAATCTTAACAGGGCTCAACTTTGTTTTATAGCATAATTTTGCAGATTATAATTTTGACAGTGACGTTGCTTGTAGTTTTTTTTTTTTTTTCTTTTGTTTTGTTTTGCTTTGTTTTGTTTTGTTTCACTTTATTTTAGAGAACCTTCTAAGAGTGAGTGCATGTGAGTGTGTGTTTACGCTTTTGGGTGGGTATTCTATGCCAAAGAGATTTTATTTTGTGATGATAATCATAACGTCTTCTTTTTTTTTCTTTTTTTTCTTTTTAAGAAAAAGAAATAAAAAGAGAATAATAGTAGAAAACACTGCCAGAGCTGGCTCAGCGTGCACAGTGTACCTACTCACCAACTCTGCTTAACGCCTTTGTAAGACACACTTCTGTCTTTGCTGTAGTTTTGGCTCTGAATACTGTCAGTTTTCTCACACTGTGACCCAGGAGTCAGTGAAATCGTGGTTAACGCTTCTTTCTTATTTCACTAAATTTAGCAGAAGTGAGCAAATGGAAAGAAGTGGACATATTCGAGCTAGCAGTGTGGGACTGCTCCCTTCTCTTCTGTAATCAGCTGATGTGTATTATTTGGACTATCTTTGATCAAGACAGTTGTTTTTTTTTTTTTTTATGAGTTATTTCTCATCTTTTATAAGTTATTTACTGGCAAGTTTCACACTATACACAATTACCAGAATATAAATAAAAGATGCCTTTTGATTTTTAAACTGAATTTAGAGAGGAAATCATATGTAGCCATGGGGAGAAAAAAAACCAATGCTTTACATATTTGTGCAACAGATTTGTCCAATTCTTTAGTCAACACATGAGATATTACAGTTGTAGTTGGCCCTACAGCTGGAAAAAACTACTGACAGGGAAATTTGTCTTTCTACTTATTAAGAGTTTTTACTGAAATTTTGTTTAATAAAAATAAAGGATATATATTCAACATGTTCTGGTGTTCATGTTTACTGAGTTCAAAATCAGGAATGTTCCTCAAGAGGACCTCTTGTGCTTTTTCTTATTTTCTATCCATCCATTTTCTTCCGCTTATCCAATTCAGGGTTGTGGAGGGACTGGAGACTGTCCCAGCTGTCACAGGGATGAGGCGGGGTATACCCTGGACAGGTCGCCAGTCTGTTGCAGGGCTAACGCACAGGCGACCATTGACACATTCACACCTACAGGCAATTTAAAATCACCGATTAACCTAACCCCATGCTTGTCTTTGGACTGTCAGAGGAAGCTGGAGTACCCAGAGAGAACCTTGTTGTCGTCAGGCAACAGTGCTAACCACCACTGTGCCACCCTCTTATTTTCTTTATTACATACCTGCACGCAAACACCTGTTCAAAATGCTTGTTAACACAAGGTTCAGAAGAGAATGGCTAGACTGCTTTGAGCTGATAGGAGGGCAGCATAAACTTAAATTACCACTTGTTACAACCAAAGTGCGCAGAAGAGCATCTCTGAACGCACAACACGTTGAACCCTGAAGCAGCAGGAGACAATTTGCACAAGCTCATCGAAATTGGACAATAGACGACTGGAACAACGTTTCCTGGTCTGACGAGCTCTCAATTTCTGCTGCAACATTCGAATGATAGGAAAATGATTTTGTGTGCATGGATTCATCCAGCCTTGTATCAGTGGTTCAGGATGGTGGTGTAGTAATGGCGTGTTTGCTTGGCACACTTTGGGCCCCTTAGAACCGACCGAGCATCATTGAAACATCACAGCCTGCCTGAGTGTTGATGCTGACCATGTCCATCCCTTTATGATCGCAATGTACACATGACCAGCAGGATTATGCATCATATCACAAATTTCAAATCCTCTCACATGACAGTGAGTTCACTGAACCGTCACCAGTTCTCAATCCAATAGAGCACCTTAAGATGTGTGGGGAGTTTTGCATCATGGATGTCCTGCTGACCCATCTCACATCTCCAACAACAGCATGTTGCTATCATGTCAAAATCTCTGAGGAATATTTCCAGCACTTGGTTAAATCCATGCCATGAAGACAAAATCCATGTTCTGAAAACAAAAACGAGTCCAGCCCAGTACTAGCAAAGTGCATCTAATAAAGTGTCCAGTAAGTGTGTATTTTACGCTTGGGCAACAATCACTTGAGCAACTTTCTCCCAGCTGGAGTTTTTAATGTACACCTGCTGGCCCGTCGAGCTCTGTTACAAGTGGCAAACAAGCACAGCTAATTTGGGGGTTTTAGTTGCAGATTTTTTCTGAAAGTTGCTTAAAAAAAACAGCAACTTTTTTATTGTGCTTGTCATCAGTATTCAGAGGTGGGGGAAAAAAAAGTTTTGTTGGATACACTGCTTTCAGCTGAAAATACCTTTTTACGTAACAAAAAGTGATTTGATTATTTTTGCAAATTATGGTAGAAGAAAATATTTCCTGCTGCTGAAGTTTTGAAGGTCTTCTCGGATCCAAGTTGGTGCTGAAGGATTTTAAGGAAGCAACAACTGCAACATCAGTGGAGATGATATGAAAGTAGACACTGTGGGTGTGTTTAAAATTGGTACTGCTGATTTGGATAAGCCCAACAATCACAGTTTTTGTTTGTTTGTTTTGTTTCATTTTTTTGTTTACAAAACTACATTGTGCTGATGAACCTCAACATTAAAACTGCATCCTGCTCACTCTTCCGTCTTTATGGCTCTTCTGAAACTTCAGCAACACAGTTTATAGAACATCTTTATTGCTCAACTGATTTAACTCGTGGCCTTGAGAACACACTTGAATTAGGATAGGTGTGGCATAGAAAAGTACAAAGCCACCTCCAACAGCCAATGAGGCACCTACCAGAATTGGCCACATGATCATTTGGTTTTAGGCCAATCATTGCTTCTGGCTAAGGGGTGTGTCCAATAGATGACCCACACAACACCTAAACTGAAGTAGTGCAACTAAGGCCCCTCCCCCAAAAGTGTGCTCAGTTTTTGTTGTATAGGTCTACTTCTAAAGACTTTAACAAAAAAACTTTTAAATGTAGATTTATGTGATTTTTTTTGGGTTTGTCAAATTTTCCAACTGCATACTTATCCTTTTTAAAATATTGCCTGTCCTATATTTTTATGATGACACTGACTGAATCAGTGAGTTGAAGCACATCAATTGAGCAATAAAGTTGTTCTATATATTAAGCGTTGCTGAGGTTGGAACCTCGTCAGCCTTTCTCCACTCTTCCATGCACCTTGGCTGCAGGTGAAGTTGGCTTGGCTCTCATTGCGTCCTGTGGCACTAAAATAATGCGTCATAATCTGAACAGGTGACACCCACTTAAACACCGTTTCAACACTTTTTAAAAACAAGTAGCCCGAGCCTAATCCGTACATCATATTTCAGTAATTTAATGATTTTCTCTTTTGCATAGCAACTGTGTGACTTTATTCCGTTTCATCCTCACTATTGTTACTATGCCCATATAGAAAATATATTAACACTTTCATTAAACTATTAAATGAAAACAGATACATCATGCACACTATATGCACAATTATAATAAATGTGAGTGGTGAGCTCCATAAGAACACTGAGGACAGATAAGGACTGATAATATGTAAGATTATTGCTTTGATTTCAAACTTAAAGCCATCCCTCGTTACAGGATAAGAGTGATTACAGAAAGTGTGTGATACTTTACAACATTTACGAGTTATTCCATTTGTTCCACGTCTGCACTCCCAGTCTTTCTGTCTCTCTCTAGTGTGTAACACATGCAATAGAGAAATATTGTAATAGTGGTAATTTGAGAAAAGAAGTCATCAAATTGTAAAATGTTGTGCATATTTGCTGCTTTCTTCTTGTCATCAGACAACAACATTCTATACCTTTAACGCTTTCATTTGTATGCTTAGTATAAAAAATAAATTTTCACATTTCACACAAGTCAAGTCAATTTGCAGTAACACATTCTGCTCAGTCTGCTCAGTCATTATTTTAGAAAATGTGGGTTTGGGGCAGGTATCTTCGGGTCACTGCTATTTGAACCTTGGACCGCTGTCGAAGCCCAGAAAACTCGCCCCCGCTGTCTGCGAGCTGCATTTGTGCAGAGTGCTCCAAGAAAGTGGGAAATCTGTCTTCTGTCTGTGTCCACCACTGTTTAGATCACATTATCAAACATGTGCATGGACTGCATGATGTTCTCATCCTGGATAAAGGAAGAAAAAGGCAGCAGTTACATATTTTTCAAAAGCTGCGGAAATTTAGTTGCACTTTAAAAGTTTAAAAGTTGGATAAAAATATGAATTACCTTCTGACACGTCTCCAAGAACTCATCAATTGTGACCACTCCATCTTTGTTCTTGTCCATTTTCTGGAAAAATGCAACAAATGTTACAAATGTTTTATTTAGTTTGAGAGTTCAAGCTATCCTGTGTTTTTTCTTTTAAACAGAATATTTTTGTTCACATTCTTTCAAATGTGTAAAAGAATGCATTTTCACACATTTATAAAATTACTTAAAACCTCCATTGTTTATGTTCATGTTTGCAAGCTAGCTAGATTTTCATGGAAATACTGAAACCTTGCAGGAGGAAGATCCTTGCAGAGGACAGAAAAAAGCCAGGGATTTGCCTAAAAAGCTGTGTTCCAGAGTATCTTTAGTGGGTACTTTAAGTAGCCCAAACATCATAGTCTCTTGCCTTATAGCACACAGACAGCACATCAGTTGGTGCAAAGCCCATTCAGCTTTGTTGCTTTTAAAGAATCAGTCCACACTTCAAAGGAGCTCAAAAAAAATCAGAGGAAGCAGTGAAAGTTAGTGAATTAGCAGTGGGCTGCCACGGCAAATGATCACTAAATGATGAACTTGTGGGTCTTTTGGCAAATTTCTGGCACTGTCACTCTGCTTTTTTCAGTGGAAATCCATGGAACATGTCCTAGTTTAAGCATAATTATGTCATTGGTGGAATGGTGGGTTCCTGTTTTTATATTTTGTGCATAGGCATGAAGATAGAGTTTCACTCACATGCAGGCAGGTGACACAATGCAATAGTCCTCCCAGTGGTGTTACAATACTCCAATAATCTACAGGAGGCTGTAACTTGCCAAGATATGCAACAATGCATATGGTATGGTTAGACCTGAGTTCAACTTTTGATACTATGGCTCACAGACAGTGGGCGTGTCTGGATCAACCTTAGACTGGTTTAAACCTTACATCATAGACAGAAGTGTTTTTCTGTTCCTATTAATCATTTTTGGTTGAAAAAGACTGCCTTGTCATGTGGTGTTCCACAGGGATCTGTTTTGGGACCTGCTTTGCTGTTTAGCCTGTAAATTTTGCATCCTGAACAGATCATTGTTCATTTTAAAAGCACAATATCGAAATAAAACATGTTTTTTAGTGAATACATTTTAAAGTAAAGCAAAGGGAAATATTGTAGTACACAGATGTTCACTCTCTAAACAGAGTTGGCTCTTTGATCCCAACCTCCATGATGTTCATGGGGACATATTTAAAAATAAATAAATAAAGCCCTTTAACCATGAATTTCAGTTAATTTTCGGACTCACTTTGAGTTGAGTGTTGGAGATGTGAGGTGTACTGATCTGATCATTTGTGAGTTTTACCTGGAAGAAGCTGTCAACATGCTCTTTTGGCGCACTCTCTTTCATGTGGGGGTAAGTATACCTCCCCATCATGTCATAGATGGAGTGCATTATTTCTGTCATCTCCTGAAAGTACAAAGAGAAGGATAAGAAATGAAAAAGGCTGCCAAACTAATAAAAAACAGACAGCAAGAGGTTCATTTACCTCTCTGGTGATGCAGCCGTCCTTGTTGATATCATACAGATTAAAGGCCCAGTTGAGTTTATCAGTCATGGAGCCTCTTAAGATGATGGACAGACTTATAACAAAGTCCTACAGCAGGGAAAGAAAAAAGTTGTTATTGACACTGAGTAAAAAGTGAGGAGCACAATAGAGGAAAGAGAAAACCTTGCAGTAGTTGCTGTACTGATACCGTGTTATATTTCAGTGCTGTCCCTGTTTCAGTTCAAAGTCTGGATAATCATGTGGTATTGCACCCACAGACTTTCACTAACAGAATGAAGTCATTTTAAAAAGTAATGAGATTTATGTGTACCAAGCTCCAGAATAAAGCTTTATGTGTCTTTCTTCAAAATTCTAAGGAAAAATACAATCAGAACAGACAAAGATAAGGATAGTAAAGAAGATGAAAAAGAAAAGGGAAAATATCATTGCAGGTGGCAGAGACTGAAGGGAGGCCTTGAGGTGTGCATCTCACCTCAAAGTTGACCGATCCACTGTTGTGTGTGTCAAAGGCTTCAAACAAGAAATGTGCATACATACTTGAATCTGCAAAAAAAAAAAAAAAAAAGAATATATGGGTACTAGAGTTTTGAATTGTGCTGCCCAGTTGTTGGTTGTATATTACATTTTGTAAAGCTGTGAAAACATCTAAATGCAATTTATCTATGCACAAATTATATCAGTAGCAATATACAGAAAGATGATGTCATCGCCAATCAGACGGTTTCCAGATGGTATCGCATGGTGGATCAAAACCTGATGGTACTTTTCTGCATTTATAATTCCACTGGCTCAAATGCAGACCCAAACCATGAAAGAGCCTCCACCGTGCCTGTTATCTTTGGCATTTTTCATAAATTGAACTAAAGAAAAGGAAACAAATTACGTGTTTCTGTGACAGGCTGCTAGTACCTAAGTGCCTTAAGATACAATTTAAAATAGGTTCTTTGCTAAGTTATCTGTTATGTGTAGACATAACACTGGTTCATCCTTTGAGTTAGGTGCCTGATTATGCTCGAACTAAACACAAGTGTTAGGTGGCTTACAAACAAACAAAAAAATTCCTCTGAAAATGGTCAGGTACAAAGACTGGACTGAAAATTAGTGGGGAAAAAAAACAAACAAACAGCCAATGTCCAAAGAAAAACTTTGAAAGACCTTCAGAAAGCCTAGAGAACTATTGCTCAAGACCATTTAAAAAAATTTCAAAGAAAATCTGCCTCACTGGAAGCAAAATATGTAAAAATAAAATTAAATAATAATAATAAAAAAAATTGAGAGTTGGCTCAAGACTTTTGCACAGTAGTGTATATAATTTGGCCCTGATTTTAAAGATGAAAGAAACATTTATTCTCAGAAATGTGCATGTTACTTGTCACGTTCATGGTAAAGCAAAGCTGAAAGTGGATTGCAAGCTGTAGCATCTTGTGGCATATTTGAGTGGAATGCACTTAATCAGTTATCTCCAGATGTGAACACACTGAAGACAGATGAAACAAATTATTTCCTTATAAACAAAATAAAATTCAAACCATGAGAGAAAATGAAGTCAATCTGACTAACCTCCCTGAGGGAAGAACTGGGAATAGATGCTTTTAAAAGTCTCCTCATTCACCGCACCACTCGGGCACTCCTGCAGAAATCATAAAATTATCCTGTGGACAAAAAAAGCCCTCACACATGCTTTCCTATGCACATAAATAGTACAATAGAGTCCCATCATGCACTGATGGCTTTCAAGTATTGCACATTCATTGCAAGAGGAAAAATCGATCCTTTCCAGGAAATTTTGACTGACGTTTTTGAATCCCCGGTAGAGAACCTGCAGCTCTTTCTTGCTGAATTTGGTCTGCTGTACAAGAAGGTCAAGGCCCTCCGGTCTGTAACACACTGTCGACAGTTCACCATCTTCAGATATACTGCCTGCATTAAGGAATGAAGACAGAAAGGAAACTGTTACTCCTTGAAATGCACCAGTGTCCTTGAAATGCTGTAAACTTAAGGGATGAAAAGGAAAAGAAACTAAAAGAGTAAAAGGAAATGTGTTTAATTTAACTGATATGAGTCGTGACAAAGTGCGTGTCCTAACACTTGCTTTGATTAATTGAAGAGCTGGAGCCAGAGCGACAGCAGGGCAGCAGTTTGAGGAAGCGCTGCTTTAAGGTCTTTTTATTGGGTTTGGATGGAGGATTACCTGGAAACAACCAGTTAGACCAGAGATTAGAGGCAGACAGAGTGGCCCACAAAATGAACACCGTGTTGAATGGATAAAACAGTGGGCAAAGTAAACTCAAGCGCTTCGAATCAATTCTCTAGCAATTTGGTGCAAGAAAATTAGTTTGCTGGCCTGGCTTTGAATCTTTGTGACCCCACAGACTAGAGCTGTTGGGACAGAAAGTCTGAAGTCTGAGCTCCTCCGAGATTCAGAAATCAGCAGATTCTCTGTAATCTGAGACTTTTAAAATGAAGTCTGTAATTCGAACACTGAGCTGCAAGCATAGCCAACTATCATGATGTCAGGAAAGTTCGCTGCACGGGTTTAGCGTGTTAGCACACTAGCTTTTGCTAATTGGTACTAAAACTAAAATAGCTGGTAGGAATATTGGACAAATTCAAATTTTGATGGTGGTGCTACAGTTAGAGGTATGCTGGCCACCCCTAAAGGGAGCAGCTGAAAGAAGAAGAAAACATATCAGGACTCCTCAATTATTGATCAAGTAGCATGTTCACATTCAATTATTCATTTGACAGAATATTCAAACTTGTATGACTACCTGACCCTGAACCATCACTTAGTTATTCTGCTTGGGGATCTCATATGGTCCCCAAGTAGCCTAGGTGCACTGAGATGCACCTACTGTTTGATGCACTGAGCACATCTCTGTTCCCTTCTTTTCACTCCTAATGCATTTATACAGCACTTTTACATATCATTAACTTCGTTTCTTCTCTCTCCTCTTGTTTCTGTGTTGCACTCTTTGTTCTCTGTCTCTCGTTGCACCTGCTGCTGTCTCTAGTTTGGGTGCTGCATGTTCCTGATCTGTAATATAAAGTTCACTGAGATTACTAATGTTGAGGTTTTGTGCTATATAAATACAATTGAACTGAATTGTTAAAGAGCCTTGATTGTGTTCAGCTTGTGAAGGTATCTTATTTTGTAGTCTCACTTTTAAAAATTCAGACACAGAAATATCATATTAACCCCAAATGAGCCAAGGACAAACCGAAAGTGGACAGAGGTGATGGACAAAGCTATTCTGACATGCATTTCTTTTGCGCCGCTCACTGCTTTTTTCTGCCTTCTGCTCTTTTCTTTTTTTCCCCCAACAACAGCTTTCTAAACTTGAACTTTTTTTCTCAGCATCCTTTTCTTAGATCCATCCCCTCTGCTCTTTATCCAGGTTATTAAAATGGATTAATCTACTTGTAAGTACTGCTGTGGTGCTATGAAAACAGCCATTTAGATCCAGCTGTAAAACATTACTAATTACCTACAACATTTCTTGAAAGTACCTCAGTTTCTTGTAAATGATTAATGATCTAAAAATAACTGAAACACTATAAAAATTTCAACTTTATGTCCAAATCCAGAAAACAAAAATCTGCCACCAGGGGGCAGTGTTGGATTTGAGATTGTAAAAAGCCTCCAGGTAAGATACAGTAAAAGGTGAACAAATGTGGCTACAACAGTGTATGAGGAGCAACAGTGAGTATGGTTTGAGACCAGAGCAGACACAAGAACTGCAGCCATTCACCCAATCCTGTTAATCCATCCACTATAAACTATAAAAGAGGAAATTAATAACTGGGTGATTTGATGATAATAGAAAAGCAAGTAAATCGGGTATAATCTGTAAAACTTTCATTCACAGTAAAGAGAAACCTGCCAACCCACAAGCATCAGTCATTGTTAGCAGATGCTGCATATCAGAACTTTTAAAAACTATGATTTGCTTTGCACATGCAAAATAAACAAGGTGTAAATTGAAGTAAAAAAAACAACAACAACAACAAAACAAAACATGATAATAAAATGCACAGTGAAACTTGTGCTTTTTTGGCCTTTAACAGCAACCTTTTGTCTCCTTTAAGAGATTAATGTAGCTCCAAAGGTGGCAGTAACCTTTCAGTGGACTTATCATGAACATCAGTGACAGTGGATGCTGAGGATATATCAATCATACAGCAGCTGCATGACCATGGAAAAACAAACAAAGCTTTACATGCACGCACGCACACACACACACACACACACACACACACACACGCGCACACACACACACAGATGGCATAAAAAACACCTCAGGTTTGTGATGGATGGGGGCTAAATTGTAAATAATAAAAAAAAAGTGTTAAAAGAACAGAAAAGCTCCTGTTTTCAGAGCATTTCAGGTCAAAAATACCCCCTAAGTTATTTAAACCCCAACTGAGGAAAGTTGTTTGATGTGAGTGTCCTATACGCAAACAAAACTGGAATTGTTCTTGCAAAAATGCAGCTGCTAAATGAGCTGAAGCCCCCTTCGTGCTGCTTTTATGAGTTCATAGGTTCATAAACATTAGCTGGACATCGTGTCCTGATTTGGTTTATTCATACAGTTATAACAGGAGCAAAAGCAACTAACCATAGCCGATTAATTATTAAGCAACTGTTTACCAGTCCCATATGTGTTAGAAATGAGCACTGCATGTCTGCAGGGGGTCGATGGAGTTATTGATGAATAACGCTCAACAGTTATTTCAGCTGATGTTGACATTTCAGAGTACCCATCTGCTATTTGTTAGTTCAAGAGACCCTCATGGGTGACTTTGATTGCGTAAATCAATTTGAATAAATGCAGCCCTCTGAGGCAGCCTAATCCTCATTTCCCCATTGTTAGAACTACCTTTGCGGTCTCTTTCACCCATCATTATAACTGCATTTAAGGCCTCTTTGAGCCATCATTGGAACTATTTAAAGCCTCTTTCATCCACTGTTTCACAAAAATCATGCGAAAGTGTTTAAACCTCACGGAGGAGAAAAGTGAGACACACAGAGCGAATTTTGAAGAAGTTTTGAAGATAACTTTTTTTAGTACAACTTCTCAAGACGTTATGCTCATAAAGGGTCAATAATTTTCTTAGAAACCTTGAGCAGATTTTAAAGTGTCTGATGTGGGCCTGATGATTGGACTTTTGATGAGCTGGATCAGAAAGACCACACACACACACACACACACACACACACACACACAAAAAAAAAGTTGAAGTGGTTGAAAATATTGACATTGGAATAAAATTTAATCGTAAAGTGAAAGGCTTAAATCTTCAAAAGCAGATTCCGATGATTTTATTCGTAATACATGTTTTTTTCTTTCATCATTTTCATGCACATTTCATGGAAAAACAGACAAATCCTGTGAGACAAAACAGTCACTACGACCTGATCATTACTAGTTACTAGTCACCAAACCTTCTTCCCCAAAGTTAATCTTTCACCTATTTTAAAACATCTTTTAAGGTGCAAAAGATTAGGTAATCTCTAAAGTAAAAATAATAATTGGTTTAAAAAAAAAAAAGTGAGTTAAACCAACCACAGTGTGTCATTTAGCTGTTGGCATAATGCAGGGGTGGCCAACTCCAGGCCTCGAAAGACGGTGTCCTGCAGGTTTTAGATGTGTTCCTGATCCAAATCTCCTGAATCACATATAGAAGTCATTAGCAGGACTCTGGAGAACTTGACTGCATACTGAGGCGGTAATTCAGCCATTTGATTCAGGTGTGTTGGATCAGGGACACATCTAAAACCTGCAGGACACCGGCCCTCGAGGCCTGGAGTTGGCCACCCCTGGCATAACGTGTCCACTTTGGGAGGACATGACGGCTTAAGGAGGGTCACACAGAGCTATGCTAATGTTGCCAGGGGCAACAGCTCCTATATTTACAATAATCCTCCAGAAGAACACAGTTCAGATTATAGATGTACATCTCATGAAAGAGCATGGACACGCAAACATATTTGAAATTGCACACCCGGGCTGACATTATGAGCTTTCCAGAGATTATATCAACGGTTTTATCTAATGTAACTATTTTTGTGTCTGTAGATGGTTTTGTGTCATATTTTGTTGCACTGGGTGGCGGACGATTCTTTGACTATTGTACAAAAATGTCACAAGTATATTTGTTTGAAATATTTCCATGTTTTCCATTCAAACAAACAAACATGCGAAAAAAAACAAGTGTTCAATTATATTGAGGAAGTGATTCTGTCACATGACCACAAGTGACTGACTCATTTAAGCATGCACAGCTTTATCCTTTTTTTTTTTTATTCTACTGAGGATCATAATTTAAAATAATCATCATATTGCATTCAATAAAGATCAGTTTTTCTGCTCTAGAGAAACTGGTGACAGAATCCATAAATTTATCAGGAAAACAGTTCCTGAGCTCATGGATTAAGGGAGCCAAAGGTTCAGTTTCTCCATAATCTTCTATATAACCAGATGTCAGTGCGCAACCAAAGGAGTCGACCCCTTCTGGCCAAATAATGTAGGTTTTAAGGCACTATCATCACGGCTTTCACACCAAGAAGCTAGTGCCCTCTTTTAGTCTAGGGATGAAAAAAGTGAAGCCAAGCTATTTCAATCACTCCCTGGTACTGGCTGCAGTATAGGTCATAAAACCTGCCTGCTCCATGTTAGTGGATGGGATGTGGGCAAAACTAAAACATTAAAGTACATCTCAGACAAATGTTTCCCAAGTATGATTTCTGTGATTTAAGATATTTTTTTATCATGATAACGTAGATTCGAGAGTTCATTATTCTGATAAGGTTGGTTTAAATTAGTTCTTTGAAGCTATAAACCTGGATGTGTTGTCATGGCTGACAGCAGTGAATGGCAGCTGCAGACTATGAATGTTTGTCCATCTTTATGGTCAATTTATCGTTACAACATTGACGAGGATATTAGTCCTAAATTATGACCAAGATTAAGACAGAAGCATGAGATCTCCCCATCAGACACCTCCAAATGTCACTCATAATTTATAATAAAGACAGTTATAATAGTTATAATAAGTTATAATAGTCTTTACTATTGGTTCATGCATGTACAATGCTTTATGCTGTATCTCAGGAGGTAGAGCAGGTCATCTACTAATCAGAAGGTTGGTGGTTTGATTCCTGGCTGCTCCAGTCTGCATGCCAAAGTATCCTTGGGCAAGATACTGAACCCCAATTTGCTCCCTGATGCAACCATCAGAGTATGAATGTGTTATATAGAGAGATAGAAAGCATTTAGCTGTAGAAAGAAGTGCTTGTGTAAATGGGTGTGAATTGGTAAATGCAAACATGTTGTATAAAGTGCTTTGAGTGCTCAGCTAGAGTAGAAAAGCACTATATAAGAACTAGTTCATTTACCATTTAGTCCATTTATTTGAGTTCCAGTTCCTTTAGGGTATTTATGCGTTGCCAGATTTCCTGCCTTGATATCCTTTTAGATAGACGGATACTTTATTGATCCTGAAGGATCCATAGTGAGTTTGATTCTTTGCTATATTTTGAACCTTTGGTTTCTGTGTTTACTTTATTCCAGTCTAGTGAAGCGTTTTAGTTGAGTCCTTCTTTGTTTTCCATTTTCTGTCTCGAGTTTATTACTCTAGCCGCTCCTGCATTCCTTCTATATGGGACGAGTTTAGCTCTTCGTGTTTGTTATTGTCCTCGCTGTGTCTCACTCTGTGTTCAGGCCTCGGTCACTTTGTGTTCCCTCTTTCCGCTCGTCTTGTCAATTGTTAATATTCTTGTTTGTGGTAATCTCCTCTGGATACTTCCTGTTCGGATGTGTCTCATTCCCCTCCTGTGTCTAATGCCCAATCACTTCTCTTGTTTGATGAACAGCCCTGCCTTTCCTGTAGTCTTTTTTTTTTTTGGATAATCTGTTCTGCCACTTTTTTTTTTCCTTCTCGTGAGTTTTCCAGGTTTCTGGTCTTCGTGCTGCATTGTGTTTGTAGTTTGAGCCTCTTGGATTTGCTGCCTCTTGCTTGCCTTTTGCTGCCTTTTGGATCTCATTATCGGCTTTGAATAAAGCTCTCCTTTTGCTTCATTACTTTGAGCCCTGGTTTGCATGTGGGTCCACTTTTTGAAGTGAACTCTGGCACATCCATCTAATCTATTTTCTTAACAGCTTATCCAATCCAGGGTCATGGGGGCGCTGGAGCCTCTCTGACTTTGGATGAGAGGTTGGGCACACAGAGGATAGGTCGAAAGTCCATCATAGCAGGCCGCTTCCAAGAGCTTCATATGAAATCTAAGCAGATTTACCAAACCATCAACTCAACCTTTAAAAAGTGTTTTTCTTTGACATCATGGTTTAACTGTACCACAGCAGCAGCCAGTCCGTGCCACTGTAATAAGTGTGGTGCACAAAGTAATGCGTATCTATAATGCATGAACCAAAAAGTAAACATGGGAATTTCAGCAACTTTACAGCAGAACAGCTGGACATAAAGACCATTTAGCGTTCAGCGTGAATGTTTTTCTATGCATTTTAATAGAATTTTCCAATAGGCATATGTTGCTGTTCTGCTGTTAGACAGAAACCATGGAGATAAAAAAGTAGAGGCTTCAGGCTCCGCTTCACTCTTTAATAAAACAGTTTGTTTGTGTCTTCTAAACACCTCCCAAATCCTCGATGTTCATGCACCTGTTTACTGTTTGGTTAACCTGCCGCTGAATGGCTATCACACCTGCTATTATGCCAGCAACAACTATCAGCTATGAAATCAGCTGTCATCTGAATAACATCCATCCCATACAGTAGTTCAGAAACGTCCTGAAAACCAAAGGTTGCTGCTGTGTGTGTCATATTAAAAGGGTTATTTTTACACATTTGTGTAGTTATTTTGAAAGGAAAAAGACTATTTTGGGAAGCTGTCAGAAAACTGACAGAGCAGCCTGCCAAAGCAAAGAGAGGCCTGTGTGTGTGTGATCTCTAAAGAGGATTGTGTTTGTAAGCGCTCGTGAGAAAAATAAAGCAGTGAAACGTCTAAAAGAGAGAGGAGCCTCCGTGATCTAATTAGGCTACAAACACTCACACTGTTAGATGTAATTTTAGGTGCTGAGAGCCTGTTTTTCTAACATCTTTCTGTTCTCTTGCCTTTCACTGCCAGGCCTATGACCAACATGATTATCTATACTAAAGTAAATCCACATTGAGCTGTTTATCATAGCAACTAATCATTAGTGTTACTGTGTCGATTTAAAGTCGTCTTTCTCAGTCTTTGTCAAGCACATTAGGTTTGATTTTTTCTTTCTTGCAAATGAATGTGTTCGTTCATTTCCACAGATTCAGCTACTCTGAGAAGAATCATGTCGATATGATGTTACAAAACAATGGCAGATGTTTGAGGAAATAAAATCATCGAAGCATTATGCCAATTTTTTAATAGTAAGGGGGGGGGAGTGCCCAGATAAAAGCAGCCCAACATGATAGCGATGTCTTCTGACTGCTTGTTTAGAAAACTGAAAAGAAAAAAAAGCATTCGTAACTGAAAACCTAAAGCAAAATATGTGGCTGTTACTGAATTTCTCAAGTGATTAATAATAATTCCTGATTAATTTTCTGTTCATTAGGTAAGCTGATAAATTATCAGTAGCACTGGACCAGAGAGGGACTGTTTTCAGATAACTTTACAGCTATTGGCTCAAATAATATCACTATTATCATTTACCCATCTTTTATTTCACATACAGTCCCTATTTAGATGTAAATTAAACACTAACTTCTGTAAGCAGCGGTGGCTTTGCATCCTAAGTGTGTTTATTGATTACACTGAAGCTAATTTTCTTCTTGCAGAGCCATTCGTGTGGCACCATTTTTACCTTTTATTATTATTATTCTAGCTCCAACCCACAAATACTAAAGATATGATGGTGACCTGACATTTTTAGATCTGTTAGTCCGCGCTCTTATTCATATTAAAAAACGGGCAGATGATGTAAAGTTCATGTCAAAGTAAAATACCTGTAAGATCAGGCTATTATTATTATTATTATTATTATTAATCGAATTGTGCTGCTGTTAGGGGGAGCTGTAGGGCTGAGAGTTCACGTGAACACACACACACACACTTATTGGGTGATTGTGGTTTATTAAAAGTTCTATAGACATATCGGATATAGAATATCAGTGAGTCGAAGTCTTCAATCAAACCAAAACTTTCATCAGTGCAGTGAATGCACACTCAGTGGAGATTTAAGCCAGACCAGCAAACAGCACCAAATCACTAAAAAAAATAAAATTAAAAAAAAAGCTTACATGACGAAACCCCTACCTGTGAGTGGGTCGTAAGATCTGTCCAGCTCTCTGGAGTCTGACAGACTTTGATCCTGACTCGTGGATTTCATTTTTGTCTTTCTCTCTCTTTCAGTTCTTTTCAGATCACCAAGCTGATCCTGCAGGATCTGTGCGCGTCCGAGCCGCAGTTTATCTACGACTTCTGCGCCTTGACTCCCTTTTGCATGTCACTTCTCTGCGAGTATCAGTCAGTGCGGGCTGCAAGTAGATGAACGACGGGGACGCAAAAGTCCGTAAAGCTCCTATATGTCTGTTTCCATGCACTCCAAACTATAACTCCCTCCTCTTCCCGCTTAGCAGCGCAGCATCCACAGTGTGAGGGTTCAAATGGGTTTGAAGTTCAAATGCACTGCTGACTTTAATTTTCTGCTAAATATCCAAAGTCTGCCTGACAGCCGCAGCATGTACATGTGTCCACGCACAGACGCGAACGGAGAACAAGAGAGAGACGCAAACTATCAAAGCTGGGAGGACTGATGAAGCAAGAGGGGGAGTGGCATACCCACTAATCTATGCCTGACTCTGATGGATGGTCTCACCTTGGACTTGAGCCGCTCGGCAGCCTAATACTTGCGGATCAATATCCCGTCAGCTTCACGTCCTTGAGCTGGCTGAGCAGAGTTAAAGGATGACTCACTTATATTTCATCAAGGTCGTGATTAGTAAAAAAAAATATTTGAATATTATATCCATAAATAGGCACCATGTAAACCATGTTGGTTTACGGGATAAACTTTAACATTTCAGCAAAAATGTTTCCCCATCAGAAACTTCTCTTTAAAATGCTCTCATGTGACCCTGAGCCTGGCTAAGACATCTACAAGAGTAAAGGTTGTATTAAGGAGTTTTTGATGCTTATTTATGTATTTATTTTAAGTATGTTTTAAAACCACTGGACATTCTGTGATTGCCTTTTTTGGACAGGCTATAATTAGGATACAAAGCTGCCAACTGCTGTGGACATATTACACCAAGTCTCCAGTGTCTGAGACACTCTGAGACTTATAAAGGTGGTCATCAATACACTGGTGAGGTTCTTACAGTCAAGGATCCATACTGGCCTCACGGATCGTTTCTTTGGCATTCAGTTTCATTCTAGCTGCTTTTTCTAGAATGTAATAATATGACATCAGCTCCTGCATCACTGCACTGTATATAATGGTCTCTCTGACCAGCCCGATGCAAATTGTCTGCCTCATTTAGGTATTCTAACATGCTCTCAGCCGCAAATATGCTGATTTTCAGCAGGTATAATATTTTTTACTGTTCATCTCACTAACATTTGGGAATTTGCACCAAACAAAATGAAAGTAAATCAGAATAGTGGGCAAATTGAAATGCCGAGCTGATAACAGCAACAGCTAAAGAATTATTTGCAGATTTCTTGTTTTCAGGTCTGGATTTTGTTTTCTTCAGCTTCTGAATAAGAAACACTCAAGACCCAGAGCTGCATACCTGGTCATTTTTAGGTTCGTGTTAAAACTAGAATGGAAATAGAGACTTTCTGTTTGAATCCTGTGTAGACCTACCTCAGCATTACTAAAAAGGCATCACATGAACACATTTTCTCAGACTTTACAGTTGTTTCCACATGCAAAGCACTTTTCATGATTAGCAAATGGACTTTGAGATGGAAAATCACCGGACCGGACCAGAACCCAGATATGATTCCTCTGAGGCATAACCCCTTTAAAAAAGAAACAAAAAATTACAAAATGCCCTCGTAATCTGGGGCATAATATAAAAAAAACAAAACATCAATAAACAGTGTTATTATGCGCTTGCCTTTGAATGTAATTCTCTCATACCCAGAGCAATCTAAGTGAGAATACCTTTTCCAGGAAAAGCTGAAATAATCCTTGTTGGGGATAAACGGTGTGGTGAAGCTTCTTTAAGCACAAGCCAGCAAGTGAGGGATTACTGTGGCCCTAGTCAGAAGACTGATGGGGAGGGGAGAAAATATCTATCAGCTGCTGGAAAAAGAGAAAAGTGAGAGGCAAAGGAGGACACAAAAAGAGGCCTGGTGAAACAAAAAAAATATCAAACAGAGGGATAGTGGTGCATCTGAAGAAGAGACTGAAGCAACAGAAGGAACACAGACATGAAAGAGAAATAGAAGAAGACAGAGGTAACACAGTGGAGAGGTATTTGAATATATTATGTGCCTGGGGACTGTTAAATCTCACAGTATTGATGGTGTTTATCTCCCACGGGGGTTTACAGAGACATTTAGCACCACTGCAGGCTGGAAAGTGGAGCCGACAGATAACCAATAATGAGCTCTGATTGATGCCTGGAGTCATGCACAGTGCAGAGCAATGGCACAGGTGGCAAACAGCAAACACACACACACACACGTACACAGATACAGAAAAAGTATGCAGAACAGATAGGTGACAAGCACATGCTTGCAGAGTAAAGGATCAAAAAGTGATGCCACATGACCTCAGGAGTTGTGTGTCTGCTCACATGTTCTCCACAACCCAGTCTGAGTTGATTTTGTGTTTTCTCTAGATACAGATGTATGCAAGAACACACAGATAAAGAAATGAAGGGGTGACAGAGGGAGGGGGGAGTTCAGCCGAGACAAAGTAGGTAATCTCCCCTCAAATGAATATTTGATGAGAAGGCAGATATGCCTAAATGAAATATTATAAATACACAGCAGCGTTAATGGGTTGTCACAGTAAAACACCCGGGCTTGGATCTATCTGACTGCCTATGCCATCATCGATACACACACACACACACAGTAGAGATTATATCAGGGAATTAATACAGTGCCCAGTATAAAATGCAGAATAATATTATGTCACACCCTCTGTCTGTAACACTCACAGAAGGAAATACACACATTTTCCACACTGCTGCATTATTCCCAGCATTAAAGCCACATCATTATCTCTGGAACAGGTTGCACTAACATAATACTTGCATGTTCATAAGAGGCTTGTCACCATGATTTTATTACTCACAGCTTTAATTAGGTGTATGAGAGAGACAGAAAAATCCAAAAGCAAAAGCGAAAAGAGTGAAATTGGATCTATAGGTGTTGTATCAATAGGAGTGAGGGCTCTGCATGCAGGTACAAATGAAAAAAGATGTTTTTCCTTTAATAAGCTTCTGACTGCTGTATTCCTGCTCTTTAGAGGTAGTCTGTGGCCTTTATGTGCAAGCGTCACGGGCCCATTTATTGTATCTCATGTTTGTTTGTAGCATGTTACTGTATACTAGAACATGTCACAGCCTTACTTGCGACATGTGACAAACTTGCCCCAAACTGGCATCTGTGACAATATTAGATATAAATCTCAGAGTTAACTTAACATTGGACCGGAGACAAAGTGTCAAATGTCACTGTAACGGTTCCTTTACTCATTTAAAAAATATAATAGTGACTATTTAACATATCTAGTGTATTTTTTTCTTTCATTTGTGTTCGGTGGGATTTTTTTTTTTTTACCAAATGTGAACGTGAAATTGGCCATACACTCACAGACCACTTCATCAGATACACCTGTTTATATTAATGCAAGCATCTAATTAGCCAATCACATGACAGCAACTCGATGCATTTAGACATGGAGACATGGTCGAGACTGTGTATGCTGAAGTCTAAACCGTACATCAGAATGGGGAAGAAAAGTGATTCAAATGACTTTGAATGTTACATGGCTGTTGGTGCCAGACAGGCTGGTCTGAGTATTTCAACTGCTTCAAAAGTGATAGGAAGGCAACAGTAACTTAAATAACCACACTTGTTACTACCAAGTTTTGCAGAAAGCATCTCTGAATGCACAGCATGCTACAGCAGCAGAAGACCACACTGGGTGCCACTCCTGCCAGTCAAGAGCAGGTAACCGAGGCTCACCAAAATATTGGACAATAGAAGACTGATAAAGCATCAACTGGTCCTCTGAGTCTCAACTTTTGCTGCAACATTGGGATGGTAGGGTCAGAATTTGATATAAACAATATGAAAACATGGATAAACTAAACTGCCTTATATCAATGGTTTAGGCTGCTGGTGGTGTAATGGTGTGGAGAATATTTTCTTGGCAGACTTTGGGCACCTTAGTACCAACTGAGCATTGTTTAAAACCACATCCTTCCTGAGTATTGTTGCTGACCGTGTCTATCCCTTTAAGACCACAGTGGACCCATCTTCTGATGGCAGCCTGCAACAGAATAGCACACCTCGTTAAAAAGCTCACATCACATAAAACTGGCTTCTTTAACTAAACAGCAAGTTCACTGTACTCAGCCTCCACAGTCACCAAATCTCAATCTAATAGTGCACCTTTCTTTCTAGCTGTGAAGCGACAGTGCTATGCACTGGCTTGTGCCACTCAAAAATGATAGCAATAGCGATATCAGTCAAATATATCTATAACAAACGTTTACTTTGAAAATGTAGGGAGGTGATCAGAAACTGTAATCACAGCTCTACAGAAGAGTACAAATTACCAATCTATCAACCAGCTATTACCAATCAGGTGATTAAACAAAGTACAATCATCTGCTCGACCAAATCTCAGCTAGTGCACACA
Source organism: Pterophyllum scalare (assembly GCA_024447675.2). Classification (NCBI taxonomy): domain Eukaryota; kingdom Metazoa; phylum Chordata; class Actinopteri; order Cichliformes; family Cichlidae; genus Pterophyllum; species Pterophyllum scalare. The sequence goes on from JAMQGT020012016.1 coordinate 310,199, forward strand.
ACAACAGTGGGGTACTGGGGTCACCATCGCCGCCTCAAAGGGCAGCTGTGACTCTTTCAACTGGTTTGTTTTAATAATTAATAGTAAGTGCTTCTTTCTATTTTAACTTCTACTCATACAAATCAACACAATAGCTTTAAATTTTAGGCCCAAATGTGATGCAATATTAATGCCTTTTGAGACACCAGTCACTTTCCTTTCTACTGTACTCTACTCTACTCTACCTGCTGTCTAACCAGCCTAAACCCTCAGCGCTCAACATGCATAACAGGGTGGAGCAACATTTTCTGTTTCCAGAGTGCCGTAATTACTTAGTGTGTTAATGCCATGGATTGGACAGTTTAACTAAAACCCCCCTAATGAAAATATTTACTAGTTGTCTGAAATGCACCACGGCATAGGTCACTGATGAAACACACTGCATTTTAATGAAGCTAAAACAGAAGTACAGAGTTAGTTATTCCCCCTGGGACTTTGTGGGCTGTATTAAGATGGTCCAGACTAGCCATAATTTGCCCATGTGTTTGGTATACTGTGTACACAGAGGCAAACTTCTGTGAATTCAGTAAACAAGTCACATCTGGTTTGGAGCAAAAACAACCGGCAATCAGCTTTAATGTCATAGAAGTCAAATCAAACAGCCGAACAAGAAGCTGCGTATTATCTGGGTGTTTTGGGCATCAGATTGATTACATTTTTGGTTCTAAAGGAGTCCTGAGCAGGGGAAAAACACACACTGCATAAATTTGTGATCAATTAAAACTATTGACAGGAACACTTCCCACAATGGATTCATCCTAGCTACCAGAAGTCACTAAACCAATAATAAGCTTATTGTTGAACACAGACTAACAGAGGCCCTCAAGGTGTATCAACGAACTTCTTATTCTATAAGCGGGATGATGATGATGATGACGCAGGAGCTTGTGAAAAAAGGAAACCAATCAGGAATCTCTTCCTGCTAAAATACACTTCTGAGTGAACATGTCTGTTTGTTACCAAGTTTGAAACTAACTTCCAGCAATAGGGAAGAAATGTTTTAAGAAAGCAAGTCAAGCACCTTTATTGATTTTGTCTGGACCTCTGCAAGCCCGCTGCCTAAAAGCCCCTCAGTAAAATCAGCCTTCTCCCCTCGCTGTAAATCCAGATTACTTCCCATATCACTTCCCTTCTCAGTGTCAGTTTATTCCCGTCATCACAGTCTCTTCCATCCTCCTCCTCTGACCTCTGCTTGCATTTTCTTTTCCATCCAAAGACTTAGGTTACTTTGAGAAACAAAAGATTTAGCTGGTGTTGTTTGTGTGAGCCTGAGGGTGCAGACATCATTAGGAAATAGCCGGAGGACAAAGTTTATCAGAGATGCCGGCTAATTAGTTTCACAACATGAAGAGGCGAGAGGGGTAAAAGGCGGAACAGCGAGACTGGAGCAGGAAAGTTTCTCACCAGCTATGACCTGATAATACGTTTACTCAGCAGCAGACTATTGATTTTTGTTTTAATGAACTCCTTCCACATCTCTGCTGCTGCAACGAGATACATTTTACACACTCATTAAATAATCAGGTGTATGTCTCATTTTCAAAATCTTGTTCCCACAGTTCAGTATACCAGATCTGCTACATGTCAGACCCAGAACCACATCGCATCTCTCTGGTGATCATTTTGGCAAGCACATTCATCCATCAGTATCTTTGCATGCAATCTGTTTACTGCAGCTGCTGTTCTCATTTCACAAAGTGTCTCACAATTCTTTAAGCTGGATTTACAGAGGGTTTATTTTTTTTATTTCGAAAAATGTGTATATAAAGATGTCACGGCTTCTACATAAACACATGTGCTGCTAGTTTGTTCCAGTATCAGAGTGCTGGAAACATGTCAAACACATTGAAAGGACCATTGATTTTATTTTTTTTCTGCTCCCCTCATTCACCTAAATATTTATTTTTAAAAAATGTATATTTCAAATTTCTTGCAGTTGATGTGGACATACCTCCTGCCTCCATAACCACTGCGAGGCATTTATAACCACTTTATTCCCTCTGCAGTTTTCACCCAGGGTTGCACTCATATGACAATTTGGGGAGTTGGGAATCAACCCACAACCCGCTTTAGTCCTGACTTGGCTCTGAGCTGCATATATACTGCGAAACTGCTTCAGCCTTATCAGCTACCAGACAGCTTCAGATCATCTCAGGTGGGATTTTCTTCCTTAAGTCTTGAGACCCAACCAAAGATAACCACGCTTTTTCAGGCAGTAATATTTTTAAAATCAGATCTTAAAATGGAATTTTAAGTATTTTAAGAATGTATTTGTTTTACTTTGGTCTCTAAAACATTATTTTATTTATCAGAATTTTATTATATACACGCTTTCATTTCTCACCGTACTTTTAGTGGAGTTTTATTTGGATTTTTATTTCTGTGTTCTGAATTTGACTGTGAAGATTTGAGAAGTGCTTTCAAAACAGAAAGAATTTAGTCCAAGAATTGACTTTTTTCCCTGTTGTTAAATAAACAGATGCACCTTTTTATGTTTTTACGTGTATTTGAAGCTGTTCAAAAATACTACCATATTTGATTTAATAATTGATCTAATAATTGTGCAGTGGGAAAAGCATCACTTTCAATGACAGGCCCACAGAAAATTAAAGCCAACTTCATAGTTTGTTCAGCGTCTTTTAGCACACTCTTGATTTTATTGGCACTGGTGGCCAGTACTTAACTGCAATAGTGCACATAACATAATATGAATGAGGCACACAGTGGAGCATTGCATCTAAATGACTTAGAGCTGTGAGGTGGTGAGAAACATTTCTCATATAAATGCTAGAAGTGTCATTTTCTGCAAACCTCTTACACAAACACACCAAATCAAAGAGTCTCACTTTACTTAAGGAGTTATAACTCACAGTTCAAATGTGCTCGATGGGGAACATCGAGTGAAGCAATGATCCGAGACAAAATCATTTATAAACGCAGATCATATATATAGAATGTGTCACTTCTGCAATGCGCGTGGATAGGAAATCAAGTCTCAAACCGATGCCTAATGTATCACACTCGGTCGACAGTGTCGGCAGAGGACAGCGAGCGCGTTTGTGTTTTGTGCTGTGGTTTGGATCTTGGAGTATCTATACAGATGTCAGAGTTTCTTAATGGTGTGCGACAACAGTCAAGAGGAATCATTAATAGAGTAGGAAACCAATCTTTATTTAAAAAAGAAACATAAATATACCTACAGGAGTTTAGAGGTGAAGCAAAGAAAGAAGACCCTTCAGATGAAGAAATTGCATAATTCAAATCTGCTTTCAAAAATATCATTTCAACTGAAAGAAAAAGAGCAGCAGTGAATTCAAGAGGCAGTATGCATGGCTCTAATTCTCACTACACTGACCTTAAATGTGCCCGAGACACACCAGCCGTGATGACATCACAGCTCATATTGTTTCTTTACTGAACAGCTCACTTCAAACACATTCAGGTCATGCGTTAAAATAATGGAGAAATGAGTTACAGTAGTGAGTGTTAGTAATGGCTCTCGTCAAAAACAAAATAAAAAAGGTTTTCATCACTTCAAAGCACCCTCAGCTTGCTCTATCCCCTTAGCAAACAAGTACATAAAAATACTTGAAAATGAGTTTTGAACACGTAGAGAACCAATTTAATACTCGCGCAACAAGCTTTGATCTGCAAAGAAAAGGTTAATGCTGTAATTCAAGAGGACTAAGATTCACCAAACTCAAAAAGGCTCAGCATCACCATCACTAATGTTGTCGAGAAGGACAAACAGCTAAAGAGATGATTCATAAAATGTGATTAGTTAAACACCAGCGGACTGAAATACTTTGTTTTACCATCAAAAATCAAAACTTAAGTCTCAGCTAACAGTCCAGCCAATACTGCTGATTGCACAAGGAACCAGTGCAATATGGGCACTTCTTTAAATCAGCACACACATGAAGAAGCACAAAGGATCAAAGTCTGGAGAGATTTTAGGTCTGTCCTTAAGTTGCATCCAGCCTTCCAGTGTCTGCAGGATCATTTTTCCACTGTCCGGTTCACAGGACGCTGAAGATGAGAAATGATTTATGGAAAGAACAATCTGGGATTGTTAATGTTTCTGTTGTGCGTGTGAAAAGTACATTTACACGTCCGTGTTGAACGGAGTATTGGGTGTGTCTCAGGAGATGGTGGAGAACTCTTTGAGCAGGACGTCCTGACTCAGCGTGTTCAGGGAGACATTCTTCCTCACATTCAGACTGATGGAGCGCACCTGGAGACAGACACATTTAATACAAGGCTTTATGTCTGTGTAAAAACTGCAGATCTACACATCTCATTCCACTCACAACAACCTTTCCTAATCAGCTCCGCTTCTGTGTGTTCCTGCTGAGGTTTCAACACATTAAAAGCAGTGACAAATGAATCAATGTCACGGTCACTGACGACTAAAATACAAGACGTGAAATTATGAAATTCACATGAAGACCAAACCCAACCCAAAAAAAAGTCTCTGCTTCAAGGTCATCTTCTCATGCACCTCCTGATCATTGCTATTTTTATATCACTCCATGGAAGTTCTGTTCTGACACTTGCATTTGCCAGTTAATTGTCCAGAACTGCAGTCTTTGGATGCCAGATTAGCTCACGGTGTGAGCAGGCACCCATATGCCTTATGGGTGAAAGTCAGCGGCCCGGGTTCGAGTTAGACCCGCAGCCCTTTGCTGCATGTCTTCCCCTGCTCTTTCCTGTCTACTCTTCACTGTCGCACTACTCAAGAAAGGACAGAGATTAAAAAAAACCCTGCAGTCTTCTGATGAAGAGTTCACGGCTACCAACGCAAAGTTCTACTGCAACATCCTGAGGAGTCTGAGCAAAGATGTTCAGTGCAAGTAGACTGGTTCTTTTTCCCAAAATGAATTTAGATCCAGTGTGCATCACAGAGACTCGCAAGTGTAAGACGACAGAATGAGGCCTCCACAGAGCAACACAGCAGCAGCTGCACTCAAAGTGGTCCAGAGGCAAACAAGAAGATGATCTTGAACAGAAGACTGATCATATTTACATCAAGATTTGTAATTTTTATGGGGGGGGGGAGTCCTTAAACTTTATAAATGACAATAAGTGCATTGCCCAACCACCCTCCACCTTCCAGCTGTTTTGTTAATTTGTACTTTTTCTGCTACTTCTGCCCTATTTTGTACTTAGTCCATTAATTCGATAACAAAACAAACTGACAAGTGGTGGCTTACCAGAAAAAGAAACAGCATTAAAATATGAAAAAAAAAATTTTTAACACTCATGATAGACAGGTGACTGAAAATTTCTGACTGAAACGCTGTTTGTGTCAAACAGTGGACTGGATGCATTTGGTAAAGAGTCCAAATGGATTGGATAAAACCCTCAAAACTCGCAGCACACCGCTCTCCCTCTCTTACCAGCTCCTTGAAGAAAGCGGCTTCTTTGGGCTGCTCCGAGTATCTCTCAAACTGGTCCAGGCCATCCTGCAGTTTGAGGGTCAGTGTGTCATAGTTGGATCGTACCACTTCCAACACCTAAAAAAAAAAGATACCGCAAACACAAAATTAAATCACGTCTCACAAGATTCCCTCAACTCCGTTATACAGAGCAGTTACTGCATCTTACAGCAAACACTTGGAATAGTTACCAAGCAGTTAAATATTAATTAGTGTTAAATGCTTTATTGTGACACTTTTATTTATGAGGGATTACGCAGTGTTGCAATGCTGTTACAAAACATTTGGCTCCTCTCAAACTTACTTCCAGTCATGTGCCTTACTGTAATGAACTCTTTCACATGTAATTAAAAAAAAGAAAAAAGACCTGATTTTACTGATAGACTTTGCCGTGTTTTATTTCTTCTGTCCCATTTTTTCACAAATGCCAGTAACAGGCTTATTCAGCTGCCGATGTTTAATTACCTTGCTTTGAACAGACTGGTAACACTCACAGATTAAGGGCATTTTCACAGTGAAAGTTTTAAGCTATGTGTAACACAGTATCATGAGTAGGTGTGTATGTGCCATGGTTGCATATGCAGAAGAAAGCGTTGCCTCAGCTAACGTCCAGCTGAGATAACAAGGCTGGCTAAAAACAGGGGTAATTACGCAGAGATTCTCCACACCTTTCAGCTGTGAAATAGCTACTAAACAGACCTTTTTCACTATTTCATTAATGCTCCAGAAACACTCCACGCAGCATGAAAAATTCACAGCGAGGAACATGAGCTGCACTTTGTCATGCTTCCCAGAAAGCCTCTACAAACACACACACTCCTCTCAAACACATCCAGCTTTCATCTAGCAAACACCCATACGTTAACTTACATATAGGTCTTATTTCATTTATGCATAATATAATTCTCTTTTAGTGAAGGCACTTTATTTACTGTACAGCTGAATCAACATTTTTAGACTTATTAAAGGCTGGGAGCAGAAGAGCATTCTCTAATAAATCTACAGCGCTGCCTGTGGATAAAAAGTACTGTTGTTTTTACTTCACTTCTGGTGGTACACTGATGAAAAATTCATACCCATATCTCCCTCTCCCTCTCCCTCTCCATTTCCCTCATCTCTGTGTGAAAAAGCAGAGGCAGGATTGAATAGTATCCCAAACTAATGCAAAGAAAGGAGTAAAGGGGAGAAAGTGAGACCTGTGACAAACTGTTAAGAAAAAAAAAATTTAAATAAAGGGCAATCAAAAGAAAGCCTTGATCGTATGATTTTTTCAACCAAGGAAAGCAGTTGCTTGAGCATTTTGCACATGCATGCTCCAATCAGCTAAGCAACTTTCTGGATCTCTAAGCAGATACGATGGACATGCAGTTGTCGCTGTCTTTATCGCAATGCGTGGACAAAATAAAAAGCAGGCTTTGCATGTGTTTTGACTCTGGTGTTGTACTCCAGTATGGTACTTTGTGTGAGGAACAGAGGGTACAACATCTTGTTTTAATGCTGCGTGCCTCTGGAGGCCATCCATCTTCTGGTGTCACTATAGAGAATGAAGACGCTCCAGAGGGTTGGAGTGCAGGAGGTTTGTGTGTGTTGGTGTGTGTGTATGTGTGAGAACAGTATGTCAAAAATTCAAAGTTTCTTTCAGTTCACTGAAATACAAAGAGCAAGGGACAGAAGCAGATGAGAGAAAAGCAAAGAGCAGAGTCTGGAGAAGTCATGTGGTTCCTGCTTTCTTTACCTCCGTTCTGTTACATATACTTGAGTCCACAGCTGCATACTGCTGCTGAGAAGCTCCACTGGTCAGCCTTTATTTTATCATTTATAACCAGAGAAATTATTTTACTGGCATGGACATGCTGATCGATAAATGAATCAAACCAAAGCAGCCATTTAAAAGGCTTCACACTATGTTTTCTTGCTCTTGATTTAAGTTACAAGCTGTGAATACTTTGTGCACCAAAAATTCAGCACAAAGCATAATTAGCTTAAAAAAAATATATAGAAGATTTTTATTGATGGCCTCTTATAATATTTTACACAGTATCCTGCAGTGTTCTGCATAACTCAGTGGAGAGAGGAATGTTTTTATATTTAGGAGTCGTGTCAGAAGGTTTGGACAGGTCTTAGCATCTACAGCCTCTCACTGAAGCGCTCTGTCAGCACAGTCAGCAGGGGTTCATGTGCTCATGCTGCCCTACAGTTTATTCACTCACAATGCTGAACATGTTTTGGACAGCTAAGATGTGATGTGTTGTGTTCAGCCCAAATAAATACCACAGGTTAGCAGTGGTAAGCCAGTCACATTTGTTAGATACAATACTTCTTACACGTGGCAGTAACTAGTATGTTTGTTTGTTTTTTCGATTTAGAAGTTAGTGAAAAACAATATGCTAAAATCACATCAATATAATATTACAGCTTTACACTTAACCACTCTTTAAAGAAAATCATATTCAAACATCTTACACTGTAACAGGTCATGAGTAATTAAAGTGTTAATTATTTGTAATAAAACTGAGTTATCTAAGGTTAACAAAGCGCTAAATTAAAAAACAGTTTGTAAAATGCCTTTCTGAAATATGTTTTTGATACAAGAGCGCAATACATTACCACTACATTTGTTAGCAAAGATCAATTTACAGATAGCAGATGGATGGAAACTGTTAGCTCTCAAAAACAATCCACTGACTTTCCTTAATCATCTAACTTGGGTCAGGGGAGGACTGCGGCCTATCTCAGTTGTATCGGGCAAGAGGCGAGGAACATCCTGGACAGGTCACCAGTCCATTACTAACACAAACAGACAACCAAACACACTCACATCCACAATTATGGCCAATTTAAAATAACTAAGTGACCTAAAATGCCTATCTTTGAACTCTGACAGGTAACCAGAGAATCCAGAGAAAACCAACTACAGCTTCAAACCAAGAACATTTTGTATCTAATGAAAAGGCTGTTAATACCAAAGGTGAAAAGTAACATAAAACCACTGGCAGCTCATTGACACCAGAGTTAACTTCTGGCATTACTCTTTGTTGTGAATAAATCTAGTAGATAAAAGCAGAGAGGTTACTGGCGAGAATAATGACCTAATCCATCACGTCTTATCAACTCACAAAAAAAAAAAAAAAGGTCTTTTCCTGCCGTTTCCCATCCTAACAGACCTCACACAAGTCTTAAATGGAGCTTATAGAGCTCGTATCAGTTCAGGCTCCTTCCAGTCCCGGCTCACGTATTTCCAAAAATTACTGTTTCAAAAGTCGCCCAAGCGCTTCTGCCTAATGACGCAGTCCGCACTCTGTTTGTGTTTGCAAACGAGTGCGGACTACGTGCAAAGATTGCCATTATTTCTACAAGAGCAGCTGCAGACACCAGAGAAATGGCAACGTTTGCTTGTATTTGATGTACAATAAAATCTCAAATGAGAATAACTCAAGCTTGCCTTTCAGTGTAATGTTTCTCTGAATCTGCCATGATGAGTTTTAAGCTCAGTGATGTGTGTGATAACAACTGCTTTTCTATGTGTGTCATCACCATAACCAATGTTGGAGTCATTCATTTCTACCACACTGCTGTAACTACATCTTGATGAATAGGCTTTTTTTTTATTTCCCCAAAAGAAACCACACGCAGTGAGCTCAAACACTTGAGGGTTGTTCACTCTTTACTGAAAAATTCATAAGATTTTCTTTTGAAATGACAAGCGTGACGCTTCAGTGAAGTTCAGCCCAAATGGCCCCAAGATGATGTAGAAGTTCATTTTTATTTACCTGTAACTTTTAGAGTGCAAAATCAGGTAAAGTGTGTGATGTTTACCTGCTCTTCTGACAGCTGAGAGATGTGGTTCACAGCAGCGTACGACTCAATCTTGGGGTTAAAGTGGTTGATTATGGCCCTGAAAGACAAAAGCAAAGGCACTTCAAAAATGAAAGACAAAGGATAGTTTTTTGTTTTTTTTTAATTAGGCATTGGAGAGAAATCCATGTGCGTGTATGTTGGTGTAGGGCTGCAACGACAATTTTTTTCTTCGTTGCTTTGTTTAATCCACAACTCTGCAGCGCTCAGGTGTCACCACATAAGAGCAAGCGTTTCACCCACATTCGCAACTAAAAACAGACCTGCAATAGAAAAACATATTTTGGAAGACATTTGTAAATAAGAAGTATTACAGCATTAAAACCAGTTCTTCAACAAAAAAAAACAGCAGCAGCGAAGATGATGCTGTCTAACGCGGAGCCGGAGTCTGTCTACACACACACACGGCGAAGAACAAAGAGGCGGAGCCGGTGAGCTCAGGTGGAGTGAAAGAAAACTTGTTTCTAGCATCTAAAACAGCAGCGCTTGTTCCTGTAATCACCACTGAAACCTTGACTGGCTCAAAGCTGGAGGGATACCTTAAACCACCTGATCAACAAGCCCCAACGTGAAGAAAAGCGAACTTTGTAAGTGTTCCCATCCACTGCCGTTTATTTAACACAGGAAAAAAATCTACAGTAAAGATACAAACGAACTTAGTCTGATACAATGTCTTTGCACCTCGCTGTCGAGTAGTCCTGCTTTATACAGCAGTGACGCCTGCCTAATATTAGAAATCCTTCCACGAAAACAGAGTAAAAGCTATTTTATGCTTTAGTTTACCTAGTTTACAAGTACAGTATTGTCACATACAATTGTATGTGACAATACTGTACTTGTAATTCTTTATTTTTGCATTAAAAAAACATTTTCTTTAAAGAACATGATTTTAATGTAAATACATTTAAAAGGTCGTGTTTTTGACAGATGTCCGCAATTAAAGTATTAAAAACATTGCTATTTCCAAAATAGAAACCAATGAGTAGTTCCTTCTAAAAGACCTGTGTTTTTTCTTTTTTGAATATTTATTATTGCTTAATAATAAGATAATAAGTCTTATGTGATCATTCGATTAACCGATGGAATAATTAATAGAATCCTCGATTACTAAAATAATAGTTAGCAGCCCTAGTTTGGTGAATGACTTAATAAATAATTCATCCTATAAGTCTGTCTGCAAATATTTTATCTGCCAAGTGTTTTGTAACAATAAATAACTGAGCAATAAATCGGCGGCTCTAAAGCAAGTCTTCTATCCTACGGATTAACTCCAACTCCATCATCATGCACTGCAGCGGCTGATGGTAGTCCTTGTCTGAAGCCTTGGCAAGCTCTGTGAGCAGCACATAAACCAGTTCCCCACCTGCTGCAGCAGCTGTGAGCTGGAGTGCCAGGTGGAGAGCCAGAGCTGAAGGACTACAGAGACAGGAAGGGCCCGGGCTAGCTAGTTAGCTAAATTATCAAATTAAAATAATGATCTGATTAGCACAGCAGACAGCAATTATGAACTACAAATATTCCACAAATCTAGTTGAGTTGTTCAAAGAGAACTTGTTTATGTGATGTGTCCTCCAGACTTTATTATGACCATGCAAAGGACAGCTTAGAATGGAAACAAAGAGCAGAGAAAGAACAGCCGTGCATGTTGGACCCAGTTCAATAAGCATTATTGCCATATAGTTTATGTCCATCAAACTTGATGTCCTACCAAAGTTTGTTAAATGATGCACAGGGTGGCTGAAATCTGCGGAAAGTATGCAGCAGGGATGTCCACATACTTTTGGCTTTATACACAATGAACCATTCTAGCTAGCTTTCCACACATTTCAGTTTAATTTAAAGATCATCTGGTGAAGTACTCTTGCTTGGGTTCAAATACAAATAATAATAAAATTATATTAAATGTGTAAATAGTTTACATTTCTATATTTGACAAAGCCCATTCTAAAAAACACAATCTATAGAGTCTGTTACACAAAGCTAATTTCTGATCACTTCCATCTCAGTGTCTCATTTATATTGTTTGAGTACTCCAGGGAATCATATCTAAATTCAGAAGCAATCTTCTCCATCATTAGTGTTTATTCCCAAGAAATAAACTGCTTTATAGCTCAAATATGAGTTGATGCACTAAGCACAACCGAGAGATTAAATGGCTTATTTCGTACTGGCTTAGATTGCGTCATATATCAAACAGATTATAGTGACAAACATGCAGAGGATTCTCAGCAATGATAATTCTGCTGTCATTTATGTATGGGGAGCCAGCCTATAGAGGAATGAACAGATGGAAGTAAAATGGGATCTGCCCCTTCATTTAAGTTCATTATAAGACCATCTTTTGAGAATTCTTCAGGCTTCTGTCTTCATGTATTTATTCAGCCGTTCTTTAAAAATTTACTCTCATTGCAGCCTTTCTCCCAGCCCTTCCTTCAACTCTTCTGTCTGCCTATTTACCCAAGGATGCTGCTCTATCACGAGTCCACTATAGATGGTAAATCCTCAAGGAGAATCCTGTTCATACGGGTGCCCTCAGGGGCCTTCAAGCCAGGGTGACCTCAGACGATCATCTCCTCAGAGAAGATGGAGGAGGAAAGGGAGATTACTGGGAAAAAATTTTTAAAGAAGGGACCAAGCACAATATCTGTGTGAGGTTACGGCGAAGGAGATAAAAGCTTAAAATTTATAAAATAGGGGGGCCTAGGGGACTAAAAATGAAGTCAGTTGGTAGAGAACCCAAATTACAGCTCCAAAGACTTCCCTCCCTTTCAATTCCATTCAATCCAATATGACTCATTTCTCCTTCTTAGGATACAGATTTCAGAATAAAGAGTGTGTGCGCGTGCGGGGGTGTGATTACCGAACATTAACAAGGGCATGCGTGACTTTACTGGCTGCCTCCTTCCACTGGCCTGTGTTGGTTGATACTCTCAAAACTGGAAAGCAGAGAATGACAGAAATATACAAAATCACATCCATGTAGAGGTACATTTGTACACAACTCTTCATTTGTCAGGATCAAGGCTGCAGCCACTTCTATATCCTGTGTTATGTATTAAACATGAATGTTAAAAAACTATTAAAAACTCATGCACTCCAGTTTACCTCGCACTAATTATTGCAATTACAAGTGCATTCCAGCAAGTCTTGATTAGCAGCATGTCTCTGTGTGTTTGTGTATTCTGTATTTGCAGCAGTATTTTTCCTAAATGTTGATTGAATTTTTGTGGGGGGTTTTCTCATGACCTGACCACCATACAACTGAGGTTACGTACCCATACAGTAGAGGTTGTCAAAGACCTGGTGCATTCGTACAATTTCGTAGTACAGCTCATCGTAGCTGTTGGAGGTGGGCAGGAACGTGTCGCCATAAGTTATGAACATGTTGAACAGGTTTACCACCTGGATATGGAGACACAAATTAGGATTAGCTGAACAGGAAAAAAAGGATTTCTAAAGGGAAATTAAACTGATACTGTTTGGCACTGCTCGTCTTCTTGGACAAACTAATGAAAGCTGTTTAAAGACAGGCACAGCTGGAGTTCAAGCAACACCAATATTAGCATCTGTCTGTCTTCTTACTATAAACTCTTACACATACAGTGTCTGTTAAACTAATTCTCACTGTGGTTTGCACTCTCTCATGCTCCTGTCTCCATTTCTTTTTGAGGGTGTATGATTCTTACCAACAAGGCCAGATGAAAGATGTTGTGCTTCGCCAGCAGCGTGGTCTCATTTGACAGCAGGAACTTCAGGAGGTTGATGAGAGCTATGTAGAGGGAGACATAGACAAGACTCATACATTAATGAAATACTGAGGAGTGTTGCTAATTGTCTACCAGCAGACTGCTTTGCTTGGTGTGTATCTTTATTAAGGTAGATAATGGAATCACAGGGGAGGGGCGGGGTCTTTTCAACACCCAAATCAAGCCTCTTCACAAGCTTTTGTTGAGGAGAACAAAACCCAAGAACCAAATGTGCACACACGAAAAAAGCTCCGACACAAGCTGGCACAACAACATGCTAAAAGAAGATAAACTATCTAATTCATTTTTTCTCTCCAGTGTCATTTCATGGTTCGCTATTATCTCCACCAGGAGAAGAGAGTCGGGGTTATTCAGGGAATTAAGCTGATTATTGGTCTGATTAGAGGAATCTGTATTCTAATGAGACACAGTGTGATGATGCCATTACAAACTGAAATGTTATCCCATTGTTTGTTGACCAGGCTGAAAACAAGGCCACGAAGATGGGTTGTGCTTTCTTTAGAGACTCATTATCTGGTTTCAATGATGCAATACATTTCCAAAAGAACAGACCCAACGACTTTAGAAGGAAATTGTGTTTCTTTTGCAAAAGCAGGAACTATTTGCTCAGCTCATGAGGTGATATGTAGCAAATCAAACATATTAAATTATTTATACATTTTTTCTCAAATTATTGAAACTTAATTTAAAGGGAAACTATTGTGCTTTCACTTATTTTTCAGGTATATACATCCACAGTCATGTGAAAAAGAATGTTTTTACAGGCCTCTAAGCACACCCCATTGATTCAGTAGCTTCTAGAGCCACCTTTAGCAGCATTAACTTGAAGTTTAACTTGAAGTTTATTTTCTGTTTGACTATCTGTTTCTCACATCATTGTGGATGGATTTTGGCTCAAGCTTCTTTACGAGGTTGCTTCAGTTCATTGAGGTTTGCGGGCATTCATTTATGCACAGCTGTCTTAAGGTCCCACTACAGCATTTGAACCTGTTTGGGCCAAGCTTTACCCATCAGGCAGATGCCCTGACATTTGACTATTGAATACTTTGGTATACAGAGGAGTTCATGGTCAACTCAATGACTACAAGGTGCCCACATCCTGTGGCTGCAAAATAAGCACCACTCCTCCACCATCATGCTTTATTGTCAGTATGAAGTGTTTGTGCTTGTTCTCCGCTGTCCAAAGGACATAGTTCAAGATGTCTTGTGCCTTGTTCAGATGCCACAGATGCCATGGTATTTCTCCTGGCACCCCGTCCAAATAAGCCACACTTCTTTTTCTAATTGTGCTGTCATGAACTTTAACATTTAGCATGCTGACTGAGGCCTGTAGAGTCTGAAATGTAGCGCTAGAGTTTTTTGGATTTCTCTGAACACTGCACGGTCTGACCTTTTACACTTTTACAGAGGTGCTTACACTTGCTGATGATCAATTATTCAAACTGGCAGCTACTTATCTTAATTCTGGAAACAGTAAGGGAGTACTTAGTTTTTCTGAAAAATGTCTTTTTCACATGACCATATACACTGTTGCGATGGTGGTTTCAGACTACTCTTATTGTTAGCTATTTTTTTCCTGCACTTTGCTGTGTATGTCAGTTACAGCCAATATTCTTAACATGCTCATCTCAGGCACAGAAACCCCAGCCACCCACTGTTCAAATCCTCTGTTTGCGAGCGGAAACAAATCAGAAGAAACTTAAAGGGAGAGGAGCTAAAACAGCTTTTTTTTCTGACAGCAGCTAAATTAAGGAGCTGCACAAAGGCCCATTATAAGTTAAGTATTATTTTGAACTGTGAATCAGCAAGGCAACTCTAGTAGATTCCAAGAATAAAAATATGCAACTGAGAATAGCAGTTTCCCTTTAAAAGAATATAAACACATTACATCCTAAAACTTCACCATATGAGCATGACTGTAAAAAGGTCACCTTAATCACCCAGTTTAGTACTTTGCATAAAATTCAGCAATACGTAACTGAGCTGAAGTAGGATTACATAGC